>JACXGI010000503.1:115075-133637 GCA_016801175.1 Esox masquinongy
GTGTGCACACCCTCTTATAACTGGGGATGTGGCTGTGTTCAGAATTAACCAATCACATTCAAACTCATGTTAAATAGAAGTCATTACACACCTGCCATCATTTAAAGTAACTCTGATTAATCACAAATAAAGTTCAGCTGTTCTAGTAGGATTTTCCTGACATTTTCTTAGTTGCATCTCAGAGCAAAAGCCATGGTCCACAGAGAGCTTCCAAAGCATTAGAAGGATCTCATTTTTGAAAGATATCAGTCAGGAGAAAGGTACAAAAGAATTTCCAAAGCATTAGATATACCATGGAACACAGTGAAGACAGTCATCATCAAGTGGAGAAAATATGGCACAACAGAGACATTAACAAGAACTGGACGCCCCTCCAAAATTGATGAAAAGACAATAAGAAAACTGGTCAGGGAGGCTTCCAAGAGGCCTACAGCAACATTAAAGGAACTGCAGGAATTTCTGGCAAGTACTGGCTGTGTGCTACATGTGACAACAATCTCCCGTATTCTTCATATGAATGGGCTATGGGGTAGGGTGGCAAGACGGAAGCCTTTTCTTACAAAGAAAAACATCCAAGCCCTGCTGAAGTTTGAAAAAACAAACATCAAGTCTCCCAAAAGCACGTGGGAAAATGTGTTATGGTCTGATGAAACCAAGGTTGAACTTTTTGGCCATAATTCCAAAAGGTATATTTGGCGCAAGAACAACACTGCACATCACCCAAAGAACACCATACCCACAGTGAAGCATGGTGGTGGCAGCATCATGCTTTGGGGCTGTTTGTCTTCAGCTGGAACCGGGGCCTTAGTCAGGGTGGAGGGAATTATGAACAGTTCCAAATACCAGGCAATTTTGGCACAAAACCTTCAGGTGTCTGTTAGAAAGCTGAAGATGAAGAGGAAGTTCACCTTTCAGCATGACAACGACCCAAAGCACACATCCACATCCACAAAAGCATGGCTTCACCAGAAGAAGATTAACATTTTGGAATGGCCTAGCCAGAGTCCAGACCTGATTCCAATTGAATTGAATTGATCATCTGTGGGGTGATCTGAAGAGGGCTGTGCACAGGAGATGTCCTCGCAAACTGACATATTTGGAGCGCTTTTGCAAAGAAGAGTGGGCGAAATATTGCCACGTCAAGATGTGCCATGCTAACAGACTCCTACCCAAAAAGACTGAGTGCTGTAATAAAATCAAAAGGTGCTTCAACAAAGTATTGGTTTAAGGGTGTGCACACTTATGCAACCAGGTTATTGTGAGGTTTTTATTTTTCCCCCACAAAGATTTCAGTTTGTTTTTCAATTGAATTATTCACGTTATGGGTCACATTAAAGGTGGAAAATGTTCTGACATGATTTATCTTTGTCTCATTCTTTTACATCACAAGAACCTGGCATTTCAACAGGGGTGTGTAGACTTTTTATATCCACTGTATATCACAAGCAGTTGACAGAAGAGGGATACATTAAACATTGCTCTGCAACACGTTTTCCGGTGGCTCTAAATCACACACAAATTGGCCAGCTAAGTTGATAAAATTCAGAAAATATTTAATGATGATTTCAAATGATTTCATATGCTTAAGTTGAAATGCTTAAGTCAAATGCTGTGTGGCTGACCAATGTGCACAAAATAAATTAAAAATAAAGAAATGTTGAAGCTCATTATTTCTGTCGCTCTCCCCAATAAATATTTTGCTTTAAAAGGACTAATTTGCGGTACTGGCAATATTTCCAACTAGCATTAGTGAAATAGCTTAGACTTAACACAAAAAGTGCAAGTCAAAGGTCAAAACGAGCATGTCCGACAGACATCCAGTCAATGTGCTAACCCTATTTTGGATGTAGTTTAACCTGTGTTTTCAGTTAAAACTCATTAACCAGGAAAAGTAGAGTGAGATAACTTTTGTTGACATGTGAATATAACCTTGGCTGTCTATTCAAGAAGGCAAATTGTAGAACACTCCATTAACTACATTCATTGTTTTAGTAACCCCTCTGTTGTAAGGATAATGGATGTGTAGTGGCCTGGGGAAGTCATGGTTCTCCTGGCAGTAAACCACTCCCAGATTCCTCCCTATTTAACCATGGCTATGACTTTTGCACAACAAGTAACTTTTAGCATTTCATTGTAAAAGTTGTTTTCTTCATCTAGACATGTACAAATCTAGGCATATAAACTTCTCTTATTTATTTGTGGAATTCTAAAACACTAGTTAGCTTTGGCTTGAGAAGCTACTTCCGTCACCCTGGAGACCAAGACACAAATCATATCCAGAACTTTGGTATAAATCTGAGGGTACACTGTAGATAAGACTTCATTGCCAAAATGCCTAAGTATTCCTTTACAGAGATATTTCTCCAGGATTTTACCCAAATAATTTTCTTACCTTAACAGAATAGGAAAACATCCATGGACACTAAAGTTCAAGCCAATATCATACAAGTTCAATGTAGTAGACACAGTAAACACTGAAGTAAACAGCTGTATACACATTCTGACATTTATCTCAAGTCTGTGTTTTCCTCTGGTTTTGCCATAATAATTGAATTAACCAATGGCTTATCAGTCTCACCCAATTTAACAACAAGCATGTATACAAATTGGTTGCCCCTGAAATGAGTTGAAATGCTTTCACAGTTCGAGCAGTACACCCATCCCTCTATATCAATAATAAAGACTGGGTATGGTCCACTACAACAATGGCTGCCTCAGTCGAGCACATAATTAGCGGAAATTAGATTAAATAACCAATTAGGTAACTAACAAAGTAGAAATGTCTCTGGGGATTCCCAACAAATACTTCAGGGTGAAATTAGCATGGAATTAGTTTATTGACAGGCGAAATGACAGCATGGTCCGAGAAACCATTCTATTTGCAGGCACAATGAGGCATAAGTGACCACAGAATAAGCAGATCATTTAGTATGCCTAGGGAGATAGACTGTCAAATGTGTCAGGTAAATAATGGAATGCTTCTTTTCTCTTTTTGAACAACGCCAAACCAGAATGGCAAACAGAGCAAATAAGGCAAAGCACTTTAAAGACACTCATTCTGGCATCAAGACTATGACTACCATCCAATGTGACCGCGATCGTCTTGAAATGCGCTCCATTAAACACCTTTTCTGCCTGGTACCATGTATATTGAATTTACCTGTTTCCTCTTCCCAGTAAGAAGAATATTCCACATGAACAGTGAATATAACACAAGGATTAAGAGAAAGATTATGTTTCATTCCACTTGATTCAACAGACTTAATTAAGTCACAACCTTGTTGGTCCTAATCTCTCGGGTCACTTCAGAAGATCTAAATGAAACTGTAAAATGCCTTCTGTAAACTATGCAGAGTGGGATGTAGGAGTTGCTGCTGAAGAAAAAGACACCTGTTGGTACATATCAGAATGTCACTGCAATAAACCTAGAGCCTCTTCAAAACAAGCCGGGAAAACTTTGGATCAATGTGATAATGCAGACACAAAGCAAAATGCGTTGTCCAATTACAATTAGACTTAACCAGGCTTATTTTGTTGAAGAATTGTCTTTGATTAGAGAGGATACCGCTGGGGAAAGAATGTGAACAAAGTACTTTAATGAAAACACAAGCAAATAACATCATAGTTGTAATCAACAGCTTTAGATGAAATAAAGCCAAAAACGAGAGACAGAACTATAATATGTGGGCCATGTTGAGAGACTTATATTGGTTACTAACAACATACAATTCAGTGGGGTCAAAACAAGAAGATTAGAAAATTAACAGCGGCAGTAAATTGGTAAAGGTGCCGGTTAACACCTAGAATGATTGCTGTTGTGAAGTAAATTGCATGATGTTAAAATTCCAGTGAGACTGGTATACAATTTCAAGAGCCAGATTTGTCTGGGGTGGATTATATGTTGTGTGCTGAAACAATAGCTTGCTGTCTGCATGGTCCAATGCTAGCACTTAAGAGTGATTTCGACACTCTTACAATCTATGCAGAAAGAAATCTATGCTGCATTTAATTTCTCAGGAGTGTGCATAGCATTATGCTTCAACATGTAATTGTGTATACTTTAGGACAGCCTCAGAGCAATTATTACCATAAAAGTTAGGCTTACCTTTGCTAGCACTGTCCACATGCTCCAGCTCTTCGGGGAACCTCAGGATCTCTGGGTACTTCTCTTCACACTTTTCGGCCAGGAAGTGGAGAAGTGTTGTGTTTTGGTCAGCTGATTTAGTGTCCCGAAGCTAAAGAAGAGGTGAAGCCTTGGGTGAGTCAAAATAATTTCTCATGCTTATAAAATATAACATTTATCGAAGCAAACGCTTTAGCGAAGCAAACTTCTAAAAGCAGACAATGAGTGCATGCATTGTAGAATAATTGACCTCCAACCCACTACCCTGGCATTGCTAACACCATGCTCTTACCAACGGAGCCACAGAGGAGCACAGAATGTTCTTGGAATGCTACAAATGGCCCAAATCAACAAAAGATCTGTAAGAAACAACCTACCACATAGTGTTATTGGGGAGAGAGAGCAAACATTTTGTATTATAACTTTCCTCTCTCAGTCTTTCGAGCACCACCTTTGGCCTTCTTTGCTTTTAATGTATGACAGTGTCAGATAGCAGCAGTAGCTCTACAGAATAGCACACTTTGTCAGTGAAGGTCACATGTTTCCAGAGATAAGATGAGCTCAGAGCGATTCTAATAAAATAAGCAACCAGCTGAGAACAGAAGGGTACACATGCCCTTGCACTTGATAGACTTTTATACAAACATGCATGACAAAGGTGCACAATAAAACTTATATATATATATATACACACACACACACGCACACACACGCACACACACGCACACACACGCACACAGCTCTGGAAAAAATTAATTAGACCACTGCAAAATTATCAGTTTCTCCGGTTTTACTATTCATAGGTATGTGTTTGAATAAAATAAACAATTTTGTTTCATTCTATGAACTACTGACAAAATTACTCCCAAATTCCAAATAAAAATATTGTCATTTAGAGTATTTATTTGTAGAAAATAACAACTGGTCAAAACAACCAAAAAAAGATGCATTGTTTTCAGACCTCAAATAATGCAAAGAAAACAAATTCATATTCATTTTTCAACAACAAAATACTAATGTTTTAACTAAGGAAGAGTTCAGAAATCAATATTTGTTGGAATAACCCTGATTTTTAATCAAAGCTTTCTTTCATCTTGGCATGCTCTCCACTAGTCTGTCACATTGCTGTTGGGTGACTTTATGCCACTCCTGGCACAAAAATTGGGCTGGCCATGACAGAGTCTTGATCTGGTGGTCCTCTATCCATACATTGATTGACCTGGCTGTGTGGCATGGAGCATTGTCCTGCTGGAAAAAACAATTCTCAGAGTTGGGGAACATTGTCAGAGTAGAAGGAAGCAGGTGTTCTTCCAGGATAACCTTGTACTTGGCTTGATTCATGCGTCCTTCACAAAGACAAATCAGCCCGATGCCAGCCTTGCTGAAGCATCTCCAGATCATCACTGATCCTCCACCAAATTTCACAGTGGGTGCAAGACACTGTGGCTTGTAGGCCTCTCCAGGTCTCCGTCTAACCATTAGACGACCAGGTGTTGGGCAAAGCTGAAATTTTGACTCGTCAGAGAAGATGACCTTACTCCATTCCTCTACGGTCCAATCCTTACGGTCTTTTGCAAACTTCAGCCTGGCACTTCTTTGCTTCTCATTGATGAAGAGCTTTTTTCTAGCTTTGCACGACTTCAGCCCTGCTCCTAGGAGCCTGTTTCGAACTGTCCTCGCCATGCACTTCACCCCAGCTGCTGTTTGCCATTGTTTTTGTAGGTCAGTTGATATCATCCTACGGTATTTGAGTGACATTCGAATGAGTTGATGGTTATCTCGGTCAGTGGAGAGTCGTTTTCGCCCTCTGCCAGTCTGTAGCTTTGTTGTCCCCAATATCTGTTGCTTAACCTTGTTCTTATGAACCGCCGTCTTTGAAAATTTCAGGATGGAAGCAACCTGACGCTCACTGTATCCCTCTACCAGTAAAACCAGAATTGAACCCTTTCCCCACTTAAAGCTTTTCTTTTCAATTCTTTTGTCATGCTGAATAGTATTGTATTTATTAAAATTACCTTTGAGGTACTACTTGCACTGTTTTTGCCATCCAGCTGGTCCCATTGCAAGAGGATAATGATGACCACAGCAGTTTTTTTTTTTACTTTTCTTTTCTAAATTAGATTTGGTTCAGGTAATCACCAAATCAGTACCTCATTAAGTAAAATGAGGTGTGCCTGTGTTGGAATTTAACAGACACTGGAATGGAATGGCTGCCATACATGTAGAGATGCAGATTTAAGAAAAATTAGGAGTGGTCTCCTAATTTTTTTCCAGAGCTATATATATATATACACTGAACAAAATTATAAATGCAACACTTTTGTTTTTGACCCCATTCATCATGAGCTGAACTCAAATATCTAAGACTTTCTCTATGTACACGAAAGGCCTATTTCTCTCAAATATTGTTCTCAAATCTGTCCAAGTCTGTGTTAGTGAGCACTTCTCCTTTGCCGGGATAATCCATCCACCTCACAGGTGTGGCATATCAAGATGCTCATCAGACAGCATGAGTATTGCACAGGTCTGCCTTAGGCTGGTCACAATAAAAAGCCACTCGAAAATGTGCAGTTTCACTGCATTGGGGGAGGTCCGAAAACCAGCTAGTATCTGGTGTGAACACCATTTGCCTCACGCAGTGCAACACATTTCCTTCGCATAGAGTTGATCAGGTTGTTGATTGTGGCCTGTGGAATGTTGGTCTACTCTTCAATGGCTGTGCGAAGTTGCTGGATATTGGCAGGACCTGGAACACGCTGTCGTATACGCCGATCCAGAGCATCCCAAACATGCTCAATGGGTGACATGTCCGGTGAGTATGCTGGCCATGCAAGAACTGGGATGTTTTCAGCTTCCAGGAATTGTGTACAGATCCTTGCAACATGGGGCTGTGCATTATCATGCTGCAACATTGAGGTGATGGTCGTGGATGAATGCCACAACAATGGGCCTCAGGATCTCGTCACGGTATCTCAGTGCATTCAAAATGCCATTAATGAAATGCATCTGTGTTCGTTGTCCATAACACATGCCTGCCCATACCATAACCCCACCGCCACCACGAGCCACTCGATCCACAACGTTGATATCAGCACACCGCTCACCCACACGACGCCATTCACACTGTCTGCCATGTGCCCTGTACAGTGAAAACCGGGATTCATCTGTGAAGAGAACACCTCTCCAAAGTGCCAGACACCATCGAATGTGAGTATTTGCCCACTCAAGTCGGTTACGACGACGAACTGCAGTCAGGTTGAGACCCCGATGAGGACGACCAGCATGCAGATGAGCTTCCCTGAGATGGTTCCTGACAGTTTGTGCAGAAATTCTTTGGTTATGCAAACCGATTGTTGCAGCAGCTGTCACGGTGGCTGGTCTCAAACGATCTTGGAGGTGAAGATGCTGGATGTGGAGGTCCTGGGCTGGTGTGGTTACACGTGGTCTGCGGTTGTGAGGCCAGTTGGATGTACTGCCAAATTCTCAGAAATGCCTTTGGAGACAGCTTATGGTAGAGAAATGAACATTCAACTCACGGGCAACAGCTCTGTTGGACATTTCTGCAGTCAGCATGCCAATTGCACACTCCCTCAAAACTTGTGACATCTGTGGCATTGTGCTGTGTGATGGAACTGCACATTTTCGAGTGGCCTTTTATTGTAGCCAGCCTAAGGCACACCTGTGCAATACTCATGCTGTCTGATCAGCATCTTGATGTGCCACACCTGTGAGGTGGATGGATTATCTCGGCAAAGGAGAAGTGCTCACTAACATGATTTAGACAGATTTGTGAACAATATTTGAGAGAAATAGGCCTTTTGTGTACATAGAGAAAGTCTTAGATCTTTGAGTTCAGTTCATGATGAATGGGGGCAAAAACAAAAGTGTTGCGTTTATAATTTTGTTCTGTGTATATATAAAATATCAGTTGTCAAACAGCATTACGATTAGAAAACACGGATAGACAAAAATGAACAAGAAAGAAACTTCAGAGAATGGAAAAGTGAATGTGCTAGACTAGATGAATATTGTTTAATTAATCCTGCTCTTGACAATACAGTAATTGCCAGGAGCATGTTCTCCGTTGTGATGCATTAGAGACAACTGCACATGCCTTTCCGAAGTTCTGCATGACCTTTCAATGAGGGGTCTGGGCTGGAAAGCAGTGGCAAGCTAAATCCCTTTCCTTCCCTCATAAAACTCGGTCCAATTTTAGAGCAATCGGATCATTCATGCATTCAACCCTACATGCATTTCCTTGCTCAGTTCCACATGTCTACCTGAGCATATTTAATTTCCCTCACTCTTCGATGGGGAAGTCTGAATGAGCTTGGAAAATGCCCTTCTGTCCAAACGCCCTTCTGTTTTATAAAAAATAGGACTAAATGAATTATATATACCTGTGATAAAACCTCAGCTCCTGAACTCCATCAGTACTCAAAGAATAAGCTTGTGAAATGTCAACATTTGTAATGAATGTAAATTTAAACAACCGCTATACAGCCCCAAAACATGGTTTACACAGTAACTGCAGTATCTTGTATTGCCAGTCCTTGCATCCATAGTTTTGTCTATGAATTTGAAAGCGGTAAAATCTATCAACACCCATCCCTCAGCTTATTACCAAAACACAGCCAGCGAATCCATTTTCTTTTTGTTCAAATTAAGGCTCTTAGTTCTAAGTTTGGGTTGGTGCTTTAAAAATATAGAATGTAACACATGGCAGGCTTTGTCAGATGGACTACGCTGCCTTAAAAGCACTCAGATTACAGTTCATTTTTCCATTAAAACATAGGACATTGGTATAACTGTTAATAATAAAGCAGTTAATATGCAAACACATTAATACAATGGGGGTTTTATTACAGTCATGTCTGAATGGTTCCATTAGGATAACAAAAACATTTACAAAGTAAATTATTTATAATGTGCCGTTATTTTTAATGTTACCAACTATACTATTGGATCATACCACTATTTACCAATGAATACAATATACCCAGTGACCAATTTTTTTAGGTATACTACCTTGTTCAGGAAAATGGATCGCTCCTACAGACAGTGAGTCATGTCTGTCACTTGGTTATATAAAAGAGCCGGACAAGCATTAAGGCATTCTGTCTAACCACACAGAGTTCCACACACATAAGCTAAAACCAAAAAGGGGTAATCTCATCAACACCAGACAACTGAGGAGCAGATGAACATTGTCTGGCCAGACGAAACCCGTTTCAATGCTAATGACATGAGTCAGGATTTGGCCTTGGTAGCAGGAGTCCACAATGAATATGCCTACTGGTGTCGACTGTACAGGTGGGGCTGTAATGGTTTGGGGAATGCTTCCCTTGCACCCTTAGCTTAACAATGATAGAGCGATGTTTGAATACCACAGCATATCTGAACATTGGTTTTGACCCATATTGGCTACAGTTTACCCTTGGTCACGTGGAAACCCAAAGCAACATGGGTGGCTCTGATCTGGTACTAGATGGTTGTACCAATAAAAAATACCAATTACTGTGTATGTGTGTACTGTAAATATACACATTTCAACAGAATGCAGAGGCGGGGTTGCCAACTGAGCAACATCTGTCGGGCTGTGCCTGAGCACCATCGAATCATACATTCACGTGTCAGCAGAGGACCGCAAGGTGTTTTCACAAGTCTTTGATAAATAGCTGTGTCAATAAAAAAATGAAAATGACTTCGGCGTTGGAAAACAGGTTGTTTATTTGCCTTTTTTTAACTTATTTACTCAAGCTAATTCAAAGCCAACTTTCAATTTAATTACAGCCATTCATTACAATGGACCCAGGTGTCAACCGCCCCCCAAAAATACATAAGTCTTCTGCACCAGTTCCCAGCCCAAAGGTGTCAAATATGTGAAGAGTGCAACCATAGATTACCCTTTCTTGTATTTTGGCCAAAAATACTATGAAAATTAGAAAAGACAAAACGTAGTGCAATATACCTAGAAACAGACAGAGCTTCTTTCTTTCTTCCCTCACTCGCTCTCAGAGCTGGGAGTGAGAAGGCAGAGACTGTAGGTCTGCTGGAGGGTTGATTCGTAGAAAATATATAAAAATGGCTCAGCTCAACAAAGCACAGCATATACAAAACCACTATTGGAAATGCAGCGGTAAGAGCAGCCGCTGGGATATTAAACGGAAAGTTCAATTACTTGTCTTCCAACAGCTGTATTTCATCAACTGATCATGTGGTTTCAGTCAACCACGGGCTACACACACAGATAATCTACTCCATTTAGCAATACAGTTATAAGACATTTGTTCTTCGAGAGATCTGCCAAAATTTTGAGGGTTTGGCATGGCTCTTTGTGAGAAGGCTAAAGGGATAATTCACCCAAATTACACAATGGTGTTTTTACCCTGTGAGCAGTGTATAGACAAGGTATGGCAGCAATTCATTTCTTGGTTTTATTTCCCCGACACAGTTTCCAAATAAAAATAGTAATATAATAACACTAAATTGATAGCATTTTTTATTATTTTAAGGCTCAACAACAATGCTCATAAATTATCTAACATGGCCTGAAAAATTTGAGTATTGGTACCATGATTTCTTTCACAAATGCCATATGGTCACAGTATAAATATTATTATTTGTAGTGCCTTTGCAATCATATTGAGATACTTTTGGATATGAGAAGGGGCAGTATGGACAGTAGAAACTGTATGCAAGTAGGACTATATGCCACTTATAAAACAAATACATCCCGAAAATGATTAGAAAAAATAAAAATAACACAGTGGTTGTTATTTCACCAAACCATTGGACTGTGTGATGGTCTCACCTCGCATAAATATTGCCTATTGTTATGTCTAAAATGTGCATGATGAAAACATTTGTATAAAAAGTGAACATACAAACATTACCAAATTTTCTGGAGTAACAACCCCACAAACGTCTGAAAGTAATTACTGTCACACAGATATTGCTGCCCGAGACAACAAGTAGAAGCCGTCCTTGACATATTTTTTATATATATAAACTGAACAATAATATCACTTGGAATTGCATAGTTCTAAGCAGCAGCAGTGATTTAAATTCTTTGTTCGAAGCTTGAATGCAAAAATGATTTTGCAAACTTGTCTGAAGACCTTTATCTGTTAATGCTGTTATTCTAAAGTGTGTTGTACATGTGAAATGTGGCCTAAAATACATAATTGAAATAAATAGCACAGTAGAAACCCAATAGATAATTCCTAGAAAAAATAAGTTAGGAGTTCTGTACTACTTCTTTAACATTTATTTTTTTACAATTAAATACAAATATACTGTTATCCTGTTACTGCCCAAAATTATAAATATACTGTAATGTTATGATTTTCAGACCATATTGCCCAACCCACTTTTGGATTACTGTAACATGACACACAAAAAATGCTAATATCTATCCCCAATTTAACTGTGGCAAACAGTGCCTGGGAAGCTTAACCAAAGCATGATTTGCTTTAAAACCCTGTCCATACACTGGTTAGAGGGGAAGAAACCCAATATTAAGTTTGTAATTTGGGTGAACTATCCCTTTACCTCTTCTCACGAAGACCCATGCTTAACTCCCAAGATTTTGCAAGTCTCTCTAGAAAAAAAGCCTAATGATTATATCGCTACATAGAGGTTACATTATCTTCAAGTGTGGTGTAGCCAGTGGCATCATGCATTTCCCAAAAACAACAGGGAAAAACATGTGATCAGCAGATGTGAAACAGGGCTACTGGAAGACAAATCAAAGTCATTCACTACTTTTCCACTGCCGGAAGCAAGCATGTAAAGGGAGGGACAGCCGAGTTGATTACAAGTCATTCCATTGTCCACTCTTCAGGACGTAGGCAATTGCATGATGACAACATGACAATCCTGTGGATTAGTTCACAACATGACACCTCGGCTGTGATGAAAGGGGCAAAAACTTTGCCACAGGTATTGTAACGTTAATCGGTGTTAGTGCTACAGTCCATTATGTCTCAGCTCAGGTAGACATATTGCATCATGATTAGTGTTCCCACCATTACATCTGCCATCATCACACACTGGGTCCAAAGAGCTGTATGAGGCAATGTGTCAACCCCAACAGCCCCAATTAAATGGCTGCTAAGAGCACGAGAAACTAAGTACTTCCTGCTGTTCATTTTAGTTTTTCAATCTTTCGTCCACACATTTTTTTGAATTAGTTTACAATAGTCCATCCACTTGTCTCGGCTCATACTTTGTGAAGCAGCTGATGTTGTTGTGTCTGTAATGATCAAGGATTAAACTGAAAAGGTATGCACGTTAAGAGGAATCATCTATCATGATGTTATGGAAACAATGGCTACTATTAATCTGAGCACATCTCAGGCAGATAATTACCCATTCAAAGGGTTTTGGGTGATCAATAATGTCTTTAGCTCGGATAAGGTCTTTGTATCTTTTTCAAGGTGGAGAGGGCATTGTGGGATTATACTGCAATTGTTCCCAGGTAACAATAAATTATGGCGAAAGCCCAAATTCGAAAAGGTGGGATTGATTCACCCATTTTGAAAGCATAAATAGCAATCGTTTCATTGGGATATGCATTTAATCTCGAATGGAATGCTGAAATAGGAAACATCCTAAGAATTTTTTACAAGAAAAACAAACAATGCCCTGAATGGCCGAATCATTAGTGAAATATCCCTCCAAGTGTTTTCATTCGAAATGACACTGTGTTTCAGCATCCATTAAATCAATCCCTTCCAATATCTTCCTGAGAGATTGGCTCCGAGAGTAAGCAGACAGAGGGGCATGTCTTAGCTGTAATCTCTCCAACGACAAAGCCTTTTCCAATGGCTACCACAAAAAAAAAAAAATCCCAACACAGCGGTGAGAACAACAATCAAATCATTAATGTTCCTTTCATCAAAGCCTGCCGGCTCCCTGGAAATCAATACTTGTGCTCAGTGCTTTGGACAAAATGGCAGGGAGGTATATTTTTTCTATATTCTTTGAAATACAAATAGGACGGGGTGAATGACAGTGGTGTGTGTGAATGGATGCATGTTTGTGTGTGTATGTCCGTATGGTTATTATTCACCTATCACAGGGACGTATGTTTTCTTTTATATTAATCACCAAGCTTTCTTTTCAGACAGACCAAATCTCTACTTTCCAGAGTCAATACAAGAAGGAATTTAGACTCAGCGCCTCAGCGAATAATCTCCATCTTAATATCAGATGCTGCCTCTGTCTAAACCCAAAGCCAGGCAAACGGATAAAGGTGCAATCTGGGATAGGTAGAGTACATACATTTTTGGACTTATCTGCATATATCCAATGAATACTACTTGCCTTAAGAACAAAATTGAACTGTCCTACCCCATATCAACCCAGATAATCAGTTTGTTAACAAAACCGTGTGTACTGTACCAATGTAACTAAATGCATTAGTGAATGCATACATGTTGATACTTTTTCATCCTGGCCCCCATGGGAATCAAACCCACAACCCTGGCACCAGAAGCACTATGTTCTACTGACTATGCTACATGGGAAACATTTTGTACAATGTTTACAAACAAAAGGCTCAGGGTGACCACTACACTGATGTTGAATTCCGTATTCCCCCTACGATAGGGGAGGCATTAAGAATGCTTGAGTGTATATATCAACATAAGCAGACTTAAAGGGGTAGTTTAGAAAATTGCAAACGGAGGCCTTTGTTCAGTTTCTAGATGAAGATGAGCCAATGCTTAGTGCAGGGGTTCCCAAACTTTTTTGGCAGACGACCCCATTTTGATATCTAAAAATTCTCGCGACCCCAACCATGTGAAGAAAAATTATATAATCATTATTTTTTTATTTGAGGCTATGAGAGTCAATTTTAAAACATTCTCCCTCGACCCCATTTTCATATCAGGTGTCCCCACATGGGATTGTGACCCCTAGTTTGGGAACCTCTGGCTTAGTGGCATTAGTGCAAAGACAAGTAGTGTAAAGGAACACCTATAGAGTTCCAATCACTCCACTTACACCGGCGATTGCAAATGCTAGAGTTTAAAACTGCAAACAGTGAAATCAACTGCAGTAGTAGCCCTCAAAGATTCTCTAGTTTAAAAACAAGAAACCAGGCAAGCCTAGTTCAGCCGGCCCGCAATAAAAAGTGTTGCCCTCTCAAGATTCGAACCCGGGTCAACCACGTGAAAGGCTGTGTGGTTAACTACTACACCATGGAGCTATACATTTGGCAGCTGTCAGTATAGTCCCTTGTGTTTATCTTGAACAAATCCTCTTTTGCCACTGGCCGTTTTAACAGTTAATTGGCCATTCGTGAATGACATTGATACAGTTAAACTAACTAGCGTTTCTTACTAAGTTAACCTCCGCCGTTTTAACAGTTAATTAGCCAGTAATAGGCTTTACCGGTATCTACTAACTTACTGCAATAGTCATAAGAATTTAGCAATTGCTAGCGAGTCTGCAAAGGTATTTCATTTCATGGCATAAGAACTTATTTTTTTCTTTCATGGCATAACAACGTACTTTTTTCTTTCATTCGTGAATGACATTAATACAATAACCATCAATAAAGGTGACGATAACTAACTCTTTCATCAAGTGAAAAGACGAAAGTATCGTGGAATCTACCAGAAATAATAAATAAATGTCGTTGATCTCAACAGATTCGAATTTAGGTCTTCCACATGAGAGGCACTGTCCTTAACCACAACACCACGGAATTACACGTTTTGGCAGTCGCCAGACTCCTTTGAGGATTGTGTTAAACTGACTAACGTTTCTTATTACGTTTAACTCCACCATAGCGTCTATGGACTGTATTGCTTTTGCCACTGGCCGTTTTAAAAGCTTATTAGCCAGTAATAGGCTTACTAGTATCTACTAACTTCCTAGGAATAATCATAAGAATTTAGCAATTGCTAGCGAGACTGAAGATGAACTTTTCCATGCCAGAAACAGTCGCAATATAACTGTATACAGTTTCAGTTAAGGCTAAAGTAACTACTGTATGTTGTAGGCAGCAAATGTGTTTGTCTATCCTGACCCAAAACACATGCACGGATGCGTACTTCGAAAATCCACCAGAAACAGTCGTAATATAACCGTAAACTGTTTTATTTTAGGCGTACTATAATGTAGATATTAACGATTTTAGCCAGCGAAGTTTGTCTATACGGAATAATTCATTATGCGTACTTCGCTTCGCCTGCGAGGAGATACGAACTCGGGACCTATAGTTCACAAGTCCGCTTCTCTAATCACTACGCTATTTAACAAGGAGTAGTCAGCCAGTCAGTCATTCAGTAAGAGACATTCGCTCTTCTTAGCCGGCTCCGCTTACGCGGTCTGGCAAAAAGTGTTAAGCAGAGGCTGGGTTTGAAGCCAGTGTTTTGGTTTTACAAAGCTGTGCAAATCAATATCATTCCATGATGAATTTGTTGGATTCCTTCCTATACATTTAATATGCATACAGTCAATTATCAGCTAATATCTACTAAACTTTGCCACCTCAGACGTGCTGGTTGCAGCACAAGTCCAGTGCCACTCAGACAGAGGGGCAGGTATTAGTCCTGATGCAGAGTTAATTGCAGCCAGTGGGTCAAACGAAACACCTAAAATGAATGAGTAACTGGAAAACCGAGACTCAAGGCATTATACAGAGTTAAAAAGGATGGATCATTTGTGAAACGAGTCAATGCTCTCTGGTTTGTGGTGTGAGAGCAGGCGTGTTGCATTCTTTCTCTCTGGACATAACAGTGTTTCTGTTTAGATGTTTTCATCATTAAAAGAAATGTCATTACTATTAGGCCCCTAATACAACTAATAAAAACAGGTTAACCTGACTGAGGTAAATAGAGGACTGGACAGATAAAATCTGGAGCTATGCCTTTAAACAGAAATGTGTGCTGATGCACACTATTCTCAGCCATGGGGTTGTTTACTAATCATGGCCCAAGCACAACACACACACACACACAAGCAAGCAACCACACACACACACACACACACACACACACACACACACACACACACACACACACACACACACACACACACACACACACAAAGCAACAGTACATTGCGTAAAGATAATACACTTAAAAAACGTTCACCATTTCCATAAAGATGCAGATTCTGCTATGACAACCTCAGCAGGTTTAGTGCACTCCTGCCTTCTCTGATTTCCACAGCTATCACCAATACAGCAACTTCAGGGCTCTGCTCCGACTAGGTCTTTGAACAGCAAACATTGCCTCCTACGCCTAGTACCCTCCGACTTCTTTTTTTTATTTAAGTAAGTACACAACACAATTTCTCCCTCAGAACCCCCACAGTCCATTCGGAAAGTGAGAGAATGTTGTCAACAAACAAACTGGTCATGTCTCTAGCTTGAATCATCGCGAACACTCCAGCAAACCGGTTGTCAACACGAGTGGGCAAATCTTGCCCAAGTGCAATACATCCAGTAAAAAATAAATAAAAAATAATTGAGCATAGTTTCATTCAGTAACATATACAGAATAATCCCTTTAGAAAGTGACATTTAATTATTGCATAGATTATACAAATGTGAAATGCGCGGCGGAGATAAGGCGCTGATCAACCATTCTTGACATTATGAATGCATAATAAATCGGAAGATGCATGAGAATAAGATGTGTGACAATGACACAACAAAAAGAATTTTAAACTTCAACTGTGATGCACTTCAGCGACTGTCATGATTTGTGGGCGTTTTGGGTCAGTGATACCCTGTCAGACTCAACAGAAAGAGTCAATAATAATGGGCTGTGCAATTACTGTAGGTCCTGTACACTGTAAAAGGTAACTGCCTAACTATTTCTTATGCAGTGACTACTCAAACATTTAAAGAGGTCAGAAGGACTCAAATCATGGAAGTGGAACTAACTGATGTTAATAATATTTCATTTAACCTAATGTTTTTGAGAATAGTTATTCAAATATTATGTTAAATACAAATATTATGTTAAATATGTTCTGCAAAAATACAATGTGCATGTTTTTACAAGTTACGACTATTTAAAATGTGTAGGTCTATCTAATATGGATAAAATACTAAATTCTCACTTAATATTTTGTCTTTTACTTAAACCAGTTAAGTAGTAATCAGACATGTTCATATTTGAGTACAAACACTTGATTTATCTATTTAGCTATGAATACTTAATGGGTGTCATTTGGCTCAGTTATTAGAGTATTGTGGGTATTTTTATATTAGCTGATACTTTTTCACAATGCTTAATGTATTTTTGAAGGACAAAAAAGTAGATTTCTAAAATAGTATTAAGCAGTGTGTATTCCTTAGAGATTTAAACAGCAAGATGAACAGTCATGAAAAACGTTTGGTAAAATGACGTTTTACAATAAGACAACTGAATTCTCCCTTCACGAAAGTAAAATACAGCACAGAGACTAATGAAGCATATATTGCTTACAGCTCCTCCAGAAACTGCTAGAGGAAAGAGCACTGTGCATGCTAGATAACGCCTGCTATGGTGGGTATTGTCAACAAATAAAAAAAATCACTGAATTAGTTACACAAAACAAATTACAAAATAAATTACTAAAGGGTAAGTAACTTAAGAAATATGTTGCAAAAAAAAAAAAAAAAAAAAAAAAAAAAAAAAAAAAAAAAAAAAAAAAAAAACATATATATATATATATATATATATATATATATATATATACAGGTGCTGGTCATATAATTAGAATATCATCAAAAAGTTGATTTATTTCAGTAATTCCATTCAAAAAGTGAAACTTGTATAATATATACATTCATTCCACACAGACTGATATATTTCAAGTGTTTATTCCTTTTAATTTTGATAATTACAACTGACAACTAATGAAAACCCCAAACTCAGTATCTCAGAAAATTAGAATATTGTGAAAAGGTTCATTATTGAAGACACCTGGTGCCACACTCTAATCAGCTAATTAACTCAAAACACCTGCAAAGGCCTTTAAATGGTCTCTCAGTCTAGTTCTGTAGGCTACACAATCATGGGGAAGACTGCTGACTTGACAGCTGTCCAAAAGACGACCATTGACACCTTGCACAAGGAGGCAAAGACACAAAAGGTCATTGCTAAAGAGGCTGGCTGTTCACAGAGCTCTGTGTCCAAGCACATTAATAGAGAGGACAAGGGAAGGAAAAGATGTGGTAGAAAAAAGTGTACAAGCAATAGGGATAACTGCACCCCGGAGAGGATTGTGAGACAAAACCCATCCAAAAATGTGGGGGAGATTCACAAAGAGTGGACTGCAGCTGGAGTCAGTGCTTCAAGAACCACCACGCACAGACGCATGGGTTTCAGCTGTCGCATTCCTTGTGTCAAGCCACTCTTGAACAAGACACAGCGTCAGAAGCGTCTCGCCTGGGCTAAAGACAAAAAGGACTGGACTGCTGCTGAGTGG
>JACXGI010000504.1:0-73862 GCA_016801175.1 Esox masquinongy
GTGTAGCCTACAGAACTAGACTGAGAGACCATTTAAAGGCCTTTGCAGGTGTTTTGAGTTAATTAGCTGATTAGAGTGTGGCACCAGATGTCTTCAATATTGAACCTTTTCACAATATTCTAATTTTCTGAGATACTGAATTTGGGGTTTTCATTAGTTGTCAGTTATAATCATCAAAATTAAAAGGAATAAACACTTGTAATATATCAGTCTGTGTGGAATGAATGTATACATTATACAAGTTTCACTTTTTGTGAATTACTGAAATAAATCAACTTTTTGATGATATTCTAATTATATGACCAGCACCTGTATATATATATATATATATATATATATATATATATATATATATATATATATATATATATATATATATATACATATACACAATACAAATTGTGTATATGTATATACAATACTTATATTTTGGTAATTAGTTGTGATATTATGTGTTTGTGTACAAATGCAGCGACATGTCTTCATTATGTTTTACATGCTACATAACGCTTCTTGGCATGCCTTGGCCTCATGGCTCCAGTGTGTGTGTACGCAGGCGCACAATATCCTTTCTTAAGTGACTTGTATAGCCTGTGTATTTCAGCATATTTTGGCATTTCACTATGTTGTGATACTGATTGGATGCTGTTTTTTCGGTGTAGAACCACACATACAAGCACGCATCAGTCTGACAACATTTATTAAACACGATTGAGCTGGATCCTTAGATTGCTGACATCTTTCTTATAGAAGATTATGGCCGGAATTTATATAACCTACAAATAATCATTACGATGCTATTAGCTTAAGAATCCTGCAAGAATGTGATACTCCTGCCAAATATGAAAACTCCTGTTGGACTAAAACCTTCATCATTTTGATATTCCTGCAGAATATGTGAGTATGCGACTTCCTGACAATTCCTGTCATGTGCTAATGCTAGTCATATTATATTGACTATGCTATATTATGCCTGTGGACTTCAAGTCATAACTATAGTATCTGGGCTAGTATTTTTTATTGGTTCATTAAGAATTTGACACAGCCTTAAGTTTAGAAAAGGTTTAAAAAAAGTTAGGTTTAGAAAATAAATAAATTGAGACAGCATTCTAAAACCAATCCAAAAAATATCAGTGTCATGTGTATTAAGGTCAGTCCCATTTTAATTAACCACAATATGGTCTTGTTACGTCTAGTCCATTGTTTTATATACCATGACCATGACTGTCATGTTATTTTATATTGGTGATAGACAATAAATAAATTGAGGTCTGGTAGAATTATACTTCTTTATCTTTTCAGCTTTTATGTGGATCAAATGAACTTAAAGGGATAGTGATACCTAGATTCATATTTAGGTGAAATAACCCTTACCTTTAGTTGTTCTTGAAGGCCCACGGAGTCATGACAAGTCATTATTCATCTTTTTCCCAGCCTGGACTTAGCATTATTAGCATCATCCAAATTCAAGAATTTAAACTGTGCTTCCTGAGCAACAAAAGCAGCATTGCAAGCGGAAATGAACTGACTTCAAACTGGCACTATGCAAACTATTTTCTGTAGCCTCCACACACAGCCTCTGTTATTTGGCAATAATGTCACTGGTAGCTAATGAATGCCAAGTGGTTGTTATGTCGAAATCGGTAGATTTGATACCATTGTGAACAAAACAGAACGGTGAATATAGGAAGTATCAGTTAAATTGAAAATTTGATTTATATAGTGAATAAACAACACCACTAATAAACAAACAACACCACTAATCCTAGTGAAAAGTTTCTGCTGGATATTCATGGGATACTTTTCAGGATTCCTGCAGGATTTATTTCATGATGGACTACCTGCAGGATCCAACAATTATTGATCTATTAAGATCCAACAGTTGTTAATCTTTCAAACTTTTCCCCTTTCCTGTTGGACAATTCGCTGATATTCCTGCAGAATTCTTTAAAGATTATTTGCATGATTCCTGCAGGATTTATTTCCTGAGGACTACCTGGAGGATTCCTAGCAGATCATAAACTGTCCTACAGGAAATTGGCCCCAAAACCCTGTAGGACACCCTGCAAGATTTCTGCGGGACTTTTGCACGGGAACACACACTGTTTTCTGCTTTAAATGCTTTCAACAATTTAAGTTGATAAATATTGTGAACACATTCTCAATAATTAACAATATGCGTCTCCTAACAAACAGATTGGACAGGACCAGGCAGTAAATCAGACTGGAGAATAAACTTATCAGAAACAGATCTTGCCTGATGCATTTCAAACCTTGCTTCTCTGAACTGTTGTTATTCATTAAAACCAGACCTCGAAGAAAGTAAACATTCGACCTCAAAGGTCATGCAATACTCGACATCAAATCTCAGCAGTTGTTCACATGATACATTAATTAGGTATCATCTTAATCACCCACCAAGACATGAACCCCAATAACGGCCAGCAACTAAAGGAAAACACAGATACATTTTTTTGCTTAATTGCCTCCTCAGACATTTCAGCCGATGGCATGCTCTTTATCCTCATTTATATGAATAACATGTCAAGACTCAACAATCACATGCTGGAACTGTCCACAAACATGTTGTTGTCGGGCCATGCTGGGCCTGGCGTGCCAGTCGGAGCTGAGTCCCACCCAATATACTATTTATGACTTTGAGACAATGATTGTGAAAGATACCAACACAAAACCTCATTAAAGGAAACCCAGTGTTTAATTGCTTCAACGGGAGTAAACCTGTTTATGCTTTATGCTTATTTATTCTCTTCCTGAACTAACACTTCTTATTCCTATGACCCAGCGAATGGATTGAATGAGCAGTTGAACACTGCTTGTTCTGTGTCCTTCTCTTGAAACTGGAAAGAGGCGTTCATGTGTGGGTCATCAAAAATACACTGTATAGAGATTAAAGTTACACATCTTTGTAACATAATACCTGCATGTGACCAAGATCACTGTGTATAAGAATCAGAGAACAAGGGACACGTTTTTCTAAAGGCAATGGCTTGCATTGATTTTGAGTTTCTGTAAATTGATACCCAAGCTCACAGAATTCACATGATGATAAAAAATATATAATTGCTAAATTCTCAGAATTAATGCAAATGTACAACCCTGTTTCCAAAAAATTTGGGACGCTACATAAAATGTGAATAAAAACAGAATGCAATGATATGCAAGTTATTTTATCCCTATATTCAATAGAAAATAGTACAAAGACAATACAGTGAGGGAAAAAAATATTTGATCCCCTGCTGATTTTGTACGTTTGCCCACTGACAAAGAAATTATCAGTCTATAATTTTAAAGGTAGGTTTATTTGAACAGTGAGAGACAGAATAACAACAAAAAAATCCAGAAAAACGCATGTCAAAAATGTTATCAATTGATTTGCATTTTAATGAGTGAAATAAGTATTCGACCCCTCTGCAAAACAATGACTTAGTACTTGGTGGCAAAACCCTTGTTGGCAATCACAGAGGTCAGACGTTTCTTGTAGTTGGCCACCAGGTTTGCACACATTTCAGGAGGGATTTTGTCTCACTCCTCTTTGCAGATCTTCTCCAAGTCATTAAGGTTTCGAGGCTGACGTTTGGCAACTGGAACCTTCAGCTCCCTCCACAGATTTTCTATGGGATTAAGATCTGGAGACTGGCTATGCCACTCAAGGACCTTAATGTGCTTCTTCTTGAGCCACTCCTTTGTTGCCTTGGCCGTGTGTTTTGTGTCATTTTCATGCTGGAATACCCATCCACGACCCATTTTCAATGCCCTGGCTGAGGGAAAGAGGTTCTCACCCAAGATTTGACAGTACATGAAGTTGTCCTGTCCCCTTAGCAGAAAAACACCCCCAAAGTATAATGTTTCCACCTCCATGTTTGACGGTGGGGTTGGTGTTCTTGGGGTCACAGGCAGCATTCTTCCTCCTCCAAACACTGCGAGTTGAGTTGATGCCAAAGAGCTCAGTTTTGGTCTCATCTGACCACAACACTTTCACCCAGTTCTCCTCTGAATCATTCAGATGTTCATTGGCAAACTTCAGACCGGCCTGTACATGTGCTTTCTTGAACAGGGGGACCTTGCGGGCGTTGCAGGATTTCAATCCTTCACGGCGTAGTGTGTTACCAATTGTTTTCTTGGTGACTATGGTCCCATCTGGCTTGAGATCATTGACAAGATCCTCCCGTGTAGTTCTGGGCTGATTCCTCACCGTTCTCATGATCACTGCAACTCCATGAGGTGAGATCTTGCATGCAGCCCCAGACCGAGGGAGATTGACAGTTCTTTTGTGTTTCTTCCATTTGCGAATAATCGCACCAACTGTTGTCACCTTCTCACCAATCTGCTTGGCGATGGTCTTGTAGCGCATTCCAGCCTTGTGTAGGTCTACAATCTTGTCCATGACATCCTTAGATAGCTCTTTGGTCTTGGCCATGGTGGAGAGTTTGGAATCTGATTGATTGATTGCTTCTGTGGACAGGTGTCTTTTATACAGGTAACAAGCTGAGATTAGGAGCATTCCCTAATCTCTGCTCGTTACCTGTATAAAAGACTGGGAGCCAGAAATCTTTCAGATTGAGAAGGAATGAAATACTTATTTTACTCATTAAAATGCAAATCAATTTATAACATTTTTGACATGTGTTTTTCTGGATTTTTTTGTTGTTATTCTGTCTCTCACTGTTCATATGAACCTACCATTAAAATTATAGACTGATCATTTCTTTGTCAGTGGGCAAATGTACAAAATCAGCAGGGGATCAAATCATTTTTTCCCTCACTGTATATCAAATGTTGAAACTGAGACATTTTATTGATTCTTGAAAAATAAATGCCCCCTTTGAATTTGATTACCAGCAACATGTTTTAAAATATTTGGGACAGAGGCAATAAAAGACTGGAAAAGTTGTGTAAAGCTAAAAAACAAAATCTGGTAGAATATCACACAAGTATCTAGGTCAATTGGCAACTGGTCAGTTACATGATTGGGTATTAAAAGATCATGTGTGTATGGGGAGGGGTTTGCCACTCTGTGAAAGACTGTGCTGGCAAATAGTGCAACAATTTAATAATAAAGTTTCTTAACGTAAAATTGCAAAGAGTTTGGGGATCTCATCTACGGTACATAATATCATTAAAAGATTCAGAGAATCCAGAGAAATCTCTGTATGCAAGGGACAAGGCCGAAAAACACAAATGCAAGTTTAAACTCTACCATGCAAAGAAGAAACTATATATACACAAGATCCAGAACTGCCTTCTCTGCGTCTGTAGTAAAAGAGTACAGGTGCTAAACTGGCCTGTCTGTAGTCCAGACCTGTCACATACTGAAAACATTTGGCACATTATGAAACAAAAGTATGACTAAGGAGACCCCGAACTATTGAGCAGCTCAAATCCTATATGAAGCAAGAATGGGAAAACATTTCACTTTCTGCACTACAGCAATTGGTCTCCTCAGTTCCTAACACTAACGACAGAGTATTGTTAAAAGAAGAGGTGATGCAACACAATGGTAAACATGCCCCTGTCCCAACTTTTTTGAAAACATGTTGCTGGTATCAAATTCAAAATGGGCATGTATTTTTCCAAAATCAATAACATTTCTCAGTTTCAACATTTGATATGTTGTCTTTGTACTATTTTCAATTTAATATAGGGATAAATGATTTGCACATCATTGCATTCTGTTTTTATTTGGAAACGGGGTTGTACATAATTCAATACACCTGTTACATGTTAAAACAACACCTGTTACATGGTAAAACATGTTTGGTAATTAAAAATTATAATTTTGGTGAAACAATTAAAGAGGTACAGTTGCTTTGGGGAAATCATTAAAGACACATCATGTCTAGATTATGCATAGCTTACGCAATGGCTTGTTAATTACAGTAGTTATCAATGTTTTGGAAAATATAGTTGCTGCTTAGTTTTCAGCTGATGTCATCCATTTTAATTTTACCACAACAATGTTAAATATTCTTTTCTCATTGGCTAAAAGTCCATTATAGTATAGGGAATACAATCTGATACATAGATGTTTCAGGAACAGATATATAGGACACCAATCTTAATGTAATATAAAGCACTGCACATGCTGACCAGAGCTACTTGCTACAAAGAAAAAACATTTACAATCAACAACAACAAAAACTGAATTGGATACATTGCAAACACAGATCCAACAAGGAAGACCTTAGCTAGCATAAATGTTTTGACTGTTTTGACTTTTTTGGAGCATCTGACGACCTACTGTAATGTGTTGATTGATGAACATGTTGCTGTCAAGTTCTTTAACATACCGCTTGTTTAACCAGCATCTACTTTTGTGAAATTATGTTGTTATTATTGGTAGACTGGCTATTTGCAAATTATTTAGATTTTTATTATTATTATTCTGGCCGCAGAAGAATGTGACATTTAGCCATAGTTGGCTAGCTAGCAAGCAAGGGAGAAGAACGTTGCCTGTGACCATGGAAACAGAATATATCCATGGAAATAAGAAAAATAATTCCAAGAGTATAGCTTACCTGGCAATTGAACATTTAGTGTAAAGATAAGTATAATGTATATATGTACTTATCAAAATGTTCATGTAATTAAAAAGAAGTTAGTTCTATTGCGGTAATAGGACGATAAACCGCTAGGGTCTGTACATAACCTTGGAAAAGAACACACTACCAAGGTACTTGGCTCAGCCTCGTCCAAATTCTTTATTATGTAATGCAAGGAATTAATGGCATTGCAACTGTTAATTTCTATAATATAGTATCATTTGTGCAAATATGTAAGTCCTAAATAACATAGTCTACTTTAAATACCAGAGCTGCATATAGCCTATTGGTTAGAGAGCAGGGCTAATAACTGAAAGTTACCTGGTTTGTATCTCTGATCCAACAATGTGAAAAATCAGTTTTGCCCTTGAGCAAGGTGCTTAACTCTAATTGCTCATGTTAATCGCTCTAGATAAGACCATTTTCTTAATGACTAAAATGTTAATGGAAATGGAATTAGTTCGATCAGTTGGTGGGATTCATTCATGAACGTCCGTTAGTAGGATTTTAAAGACTTTTTCCAAAAGGGCCAGTTAACTGCTCTTCGTCTCTTAATAGAATATGGAAAGTCATTTGGGCCAATGTTGGGTCAATCAGGAGTCTGAGGTCCACTGTCTAAGACAGATCAGTAGGGAAAACACACATGGTTTTGTTAACATTGACTATAATGCCTCAACATTTCGATCGAGACAAGCATTAGCATTATCCAATTTTAAAAGGACAAACGGAAAGGGCTAATTTACTTTTGTCTGCCCTTTGCCAAGATGAGGACGTATCCAAGCAACAGAATGGTAGTCCTTGTCTTAGATATATCTGGCCGTTCTCTTGGAGAAAATGACTCACTAGCTCTATGACTGCTCGGAGTATGACACCTAAAGTTCAACACAGAGAGAGACAAATATAATTGGGTTTGGGTAGATCACTAAGTTTTGTGTCATTATTTTTGTCTAAGAGATAATTAGTTTCTTCCCAGTAGAGAGATTGGGAGATGTTTACTTGCACTTTCCTCATATACTACCAGTGTCCTTCCCTCCAAGCAATAAGGATTTAACCCAAAAAAGTAGGCTATATATTTCCTAGTAGATTGCTAAAAACAGATTTCAATAGTTAATAGTTTATTCCCACAAGCAAGATTTTCAGTGAGCGAGACTCACATTTATTGCTGTTGTTACTACTTATAAACTTGTGTTATATGCCACTAAAGTGGGCAAAAACACAAACGTGAAAACATATTACACATATTATCCCAACTTGTCACCAGATGTGGTCATTCTGTGAAGGATGCCATTGTTTATCCTATGTAAAGTTCAGTAACTAGTCAGAACAACTTCCTGTCAGACAGATCCCATCGTTCACAGTTTGCAATGGTAAACCTGCGACAGCCATATCTAAAAAGACTAGCTGTGTGTTTTCCAAAATAATTGTTAGCTACAGATCTTATTAGTTACTGTAGCTTCTAAAGCTGATATACCCATATATACTGTAGTGTACATCAATTCCCACAACCACTGTTTGTTTGCCAAAGCAAGCCAATAGAATTATCTCACCTTTTTGCCGTCTTGGTCCTGATGATAAAACTGTCCCAATAAATGTTTTAATCTGTATTTGAACGAGTTCCCCTAGGATATTGTCATTAGAAGGCCCTGGTTCAAACATATTATGGTTCAATATCACCATTGAAGATCCCTTCCAAATATATTTTACGATGAAAAGCCACTGTATTGTGTAATATAAAGTTAGCTCGCAGTACCCAGTCAGTCTACCGGGATGATGTTTAGAAAATCTGCCAAGAGGAGGGACTGGGCCAAAGCACAAAGTACCGTCTCCAAGGAGTTGTAGTCTTTTAGGAATGATACGCTCAAATGATACACACCACCTAAGGTCCCCTCAGGGTTAATAATGTGTCTAGATATTATGACCATAGTGACAACATCAATGTATCGGGTCCAAACATGTTACACACCAATCAAAAGTTAGGGAATCAGATGGAGCAGGGCTGGTCATCTCTGCCCAGTAAGCCATGACGATGTTCAGAGAGGCTAGGTTTCTGGGAAGGCTCTCACACCACGTGCTGTTTGACTCGCACGCGACGTACTGGTCTTGTGTCACAGTTATCGAAGCAAACTACTCTGGAGAATAAACGAAATCGCACGGAATATATCTCTCGCTGTCTTTATATCCCACAAGCTAGCTGCTGATTAGCTGCTGATTCATTTTTGATTTGTAGTCTGCAAATTACAAATGGATGAGATCCCTTGAAAGCCCTATGAGTAATATCACCTCGGGTAAGTTATGAACAGTACTTCCTGGGTCCTCCCACACACTACACAACAAACCCTTTCCATGAAAAAAGTTCAGTTCCAATAATAAGAAAGATAATATTAGCTTGTGTTAGTGAAAGGTGATGGGTGATTTAACTTTTAGTGTGTGATGTTAGCCACTACAATGGGTTTCAGTGGGTGAAATATCTCTAACATGTGACAATTCTTCATCTCATATGACCTGGTAAAGAAGTACTGCAACAAACACTGGCCATGGCATGCATAGTTTGTATGTGCAGTATGTATGTGTGTGTGTGCGTGTGTGTGTGTGTTTTGAGGTTTAGTAAGACAGTTCCACTCTATATCTGCACTCAGCAAGATTTTGAACAAGCATTTTCATTGATTCTTGAAACTGTTACATTTGGTCGCCATTCATTTTTTGTTCATAAACACAACATTGAGGATATCATCAAGTTTCATGCAGATTAAAATAACCTAAATGGTATATCAGACATATCACAATCTTAAAACGGGTCAATTTGACCCTAACATAGCTTAAGAGTAAAATTAAATGAAATTCAAATGTAATCTATAGTATAGATGTATAATCTATTGTACAATATATAACATACAGGATAATTGTATGTTATATATTGTACAGACTGGATATACCGTATAACATATAGTTGAAATAATGGATTTTTAGGAGACATTTTGGGAAGTAAGGAAAACGTATACATTTTGGGAAGTAAGGGAATCATATACAGTACAGTATGAATATAGTTTCAGTCAGTTCTGTATTATCTTATCAAAATATACATCACTTCCCAGTAAAAAAAAATAGATTTTATATTTTTGGTATAGGCAAAACTTTCCTCAAATTTTCATTGCTTTCCTTTGATTTATTTGAATAGCACTGAATCCAGTCTACTTCCTGTCAATCAATGCCAAATTACCCTAGTTGGATGTGGCTACTGGTGTGCTGCCAAAGTTTTGAAATAGAATGTCAATCATGCAATGTTGCTTGGCAAAAAACTGCCATATTATTTCTATACAGCATGACATTGTAAAGCCCTGCTCTGTTGTATGCTCCTGCATTAATTATTGCTACTAATGACACTAAATCGCTCAGCATCATCCTTGTCAATCATCAACGTCGCCATTGATCATGATCACAGCAGAGGTGATAATGTGTTTTCAACATTGTTATCTAGCAAAGCATCAATAATGTGTAGACATAGAAACAGTAATGTGAACATGTTGACTGCCTGCAGTGAGTGTAAGTGTGGTGTGAAATGGAATAGCTTGGAATAGTAGACTTGTCTATGTCTGAATACAAGACAGAGAGTGAAAGGTTTGGAATATGAAATAATTCCCATTAATAAGCTTGTCAATCATCTTTTCAGCATCAGCGCTAATTTTGTTTCACGCTTAAGGACCTCTTTGTCCACTGGAACAGAAGGAAGTCATACTCATAGACAGTGGAAATGAGGAATAACATCTTACCCCAGGTGCAAGCCATTTACAGATTTCCTTTTCATTAAAAGCTACACTGCAAACAGGATAAGACGAATAATGATAATTGCAAGGAAATAAATGCATTACCAAGAAGCTGTCAATTGGTGGCGTTCAGCTTAATTGACCTAGCCTATTTAGTGTCAATGAATGCTGAAAGTGGTCATGTTATAATTGTGAGAATTAGAATTAGAGAATTATTTCAGGATATATGGTGATGAAAGTATTTTCTTGCAAATATATTATGTTCCTTTTTCCATGCTAATATTAACATCTAAATAGTTTAAAAAACGTTTTCATTATTTGTAATTTGCATGAAGTAAAAAAAGACTGACTTTACTCTGACAGAATCCCCAACTTGCTCATACAACTTACAACATATCATATTACACGTTCTGTAAGATTGTTTTTTACAGAACGGAAGGATCAGATCTAATTCCACACACTCTGTTCATGCTTATCTACTGGTCTGTCTGCGACAGCTAGTTAGATTTAGAGCCTGGTGTGACAAAGTACAAAAGGTTGATTATCTCAGTCACTATTCATTATTTCTGACCACCATGTGCAACAATTTACAGACCAGAAGAAAGCCATGTTGCATGGCCTCTGTGGTGCCACTGTTATTTTTATCAAAACTATTTACGGAATTGCATTTAAGTTTTATGAGCAAGATGTTTTACATGTTTTCATAGGAAACAGAAACATACCTCTCCAATTTCCAAACTATGCATTTTGACACATCTGTGCTGGTGTGCTTGGAATTTAACACTATTCAGCCAGATTGTATGTCATACATTCATTGATTTTATCCCCTCGTAAGCTGTTTTGACTGAGAAATCAGATTTCATGTGAGGTAAGAACAGTAGGAAATTGGCATAATACTTTTCTGAAGCATTCTTCATCACCCCAATATGAGAACATAGAGTACACAAGGAGCAAATCTTATGCAGCATTACCCTCAAAGAAAAGCTCTTTCTTTGAAAAGAAAATAATCATAGCGACTAAAAAAATATGGTCTGCCTAAGGCCACTTAACTTCTAATCACAGCCAGGGTGCAGTTTCATCTGATTTTTAACAACAAATTATGTTTTGCAATAAATACAGGATTGAGTCCAAATATGATTGACTATAACTATATTATCTGTCACCAAGATGTTAATTAATTCAGTTGCATTGATTTGATTTCTGATTGAAATACTCTGAAAATAGACAAAACATGATTTAAGGAGTTTTAGAGGAATATAGCTGCATTTATTAGCTATTATTTATTCACTATAGCATGCAATGACGGTTATTATGCCTGTCAGGTTGTGAGCGATCTGTCTGTATCAGTAAACAAGGTTTGTTTTGCCTTCTCTTGTCTTTGTCTTTCCGATTGGTTCATGTTGAAACGAGCACTTACACTTACACTTTATTTTTCAAAAGCGTTTCTCAACTGTCCTTGTTGTTTTTTCACTGTCCTTTGCTTTCTGGGAGAATAAGCTGCTTGTTTCCAAGTTTAACCTTTTTGGGTTCCAAGTAGTATCCAGGTTCTACCCAGAACACAAAAAATGGTTCTCAGTTGAACCAAAAAAAAGGTTTCTCCTTCAGTGTTACCCAATTTTGAATTCTACTATACCCTTTGATTCACTCACTTAATTTCCCCCAAAAAATACCTGCTTAAATGTTATTTTATTGTCCTTAATATTCCTCAGTATTCTCATTAGAAAATAAAAGCATAGTCTGTTGGTGTGACACTGTCCACCCTTGGTCCCTGCTGATTCCAGTGGTGAGTGAATATTTGGAGCAGACAAACAGGCAGACAGACAGGCAGACAAACAGGCAGACACTTTGCCCTAGAGTAAAGGTCCACATAATAGGTTGTTAGGACACTCCTGCTGAGAGGGACCACTAATTCAATTTTCATGCCCAGACAGCTTTTGTTTTTAATAAACCATTTGCATGAGGACACCAGTACAGCCAATGGGCTCTTTGTGGTTTGATAGGCTTGTGAATTGGACCACTTTCCCGGAACAGAATAATTTGTCTGTGAATATAAATTTTACATCTGGCTTAGGTGTGTGGTATTAAGAAAGAAAAATGCAAACTCGTGACGGGTCACACAGATGCACTTGCCTCCTTAGTGTATATGGGTTAAACAAGCCCCTTAGACATAATTTAACTGTCGCGCCTTGAGAGCTTTGAGATTCCTTCAGACTTAAACAGCACCATGCTGAGCACCCTACAAACCAAGCATGTCTTCCTTTACACTATTACATAAATCATAGAACACTTAATATGTATAGCTCTGGATGTGTGATACCGAATGCTGTCAATGTTGTATTTAAATCTACATTCCGACTGACTGCTGTCACTTGCTAGACTACTAGTTCACATTGCTATATTGTCTCTTAAAACTTGCCCATCAGAAGTCAACTGACATTTATATTTTCCCTGGAGGATCTGACTTTGTGCGTCCTCTATAACCAAGGTAATTATTTTTTAATGCTCAATTATGAAAGCCAACTGACATTTACATTTACTCCTGAGGGGTATGTATTTTTTGACCTGTTGGTCATCTGTATGTTTGAATATCTTAATGAGCAATTTGCCCTTAAACAGTCACGTACACTCACAATCTCCAATCTGCCACTGTGCATTAACATATTATTGGTTGCTCTTTGGGGTTTGAGGCTTGGTGTCAGTATGTGCAACATGTGACGTTTGTTGATGTAAAAAGTGATTTATAAATTAAGCTTGATTGCTTGATTTATTATGGTAGCGTTGTAGAAATTTGAACTTCTGGGCTGGGGTGATCACTGTACCCTACATCATATGTCCTGTTGGAGAGTTACAGTAATTGAGTCAGTTGCTCACTGATTGCCAGTTTTGTACAGCTCAATTAGAGGGTTAAGGGTTAAATGTTTCAGATGTCACCTTCATACCTGTGTCTGATGCCTGCCTGGTAAGAAGGCTTGACATTCATATGCTTCAAACTATATATTTTCCAGAGGGTTTGGATTATAATGGTACAATGGTCATTTCTTCATGATGCAATATTGTTATAGTAATAATTCTTATGAAGCAATATTTGTATTTTTTAGAGGATAGAGGAAATAGGTATCGTAACAAATGCTTAAACCATTTGGCTTTTGCAATTTTTAACAGAACACCATTGATAACTCAAACAATACCAAGTTATAGTAACCTTAAACTAGCCCAACCTCCACACAAGTGAGCAAATGTCATCTTCCCAGGGGGGTGGGAACAATGTATATTAGAGGAGAATTCCTGTGAAAGAATGCAATGTAAGTACTTAAGAGATCAGACAGTATGTTAAACGACACACATTGATTTGGACGACAAAGTTTGGGATAAGAGAGCAGAAGATGGCTGCTGCTGTGTTATTAAATGACACATTCCATTAGTCTGTTATTTGGATACTGTAACAGAGAGAGACATTTGTCCCCTCAAAGCGAGTCAGGCTGATTGATCCCTAAAAATAGTATTTTGGGCCATGTGGCCCCAGTTGGCAGAAAGCCCATGTCAAATTACATTTTCCTTGAAACTTGCTGTGATGCTGTGTGCATTTTTATTTGGAAAGCTACATTAACAATTTGATAATAGCCAAATTCCCCACTGAAAGTGTCCCACACAAATTAAGTAGTTGAGTCATATTTTGGTGGTCAAAGCATGAGTTTGAGACAAAATAAAACATTACAAAAAACACTTCCTTTGAAGTTGCTGAGGATTTTGATACCATAACTCCTGAGGAGGATGAGCTGTCCAATAACACATCTACTTAAATGAATATCTGACAACAGATACATGCCCATACCTTTCTTTTGTTGGGGTACTCCCATACCATCCTAATACTGTACATAAAACTAGAATTTTCTAAAAATCATTACTATAATGGGGATAGAATAGTCATAATGTAATTCATTTAGGTCATATTTCAAAGGGGCAGTATAGGTGAGTATGCTCTCAATACGACTTGAGTTTTGACGGAGCATAACTGTATCAGAAATGAAGGCAGCAAAAAAGATTGAAATCTTTAACAAAGAAGCATTTATGTTATATATTTATTGGGCTGATGAACGTATTCTTATTCACTTTATATGTCCCCAGGTGATGGTTGTAGGAGGGACATGTTGTGTGAATACTGTAGACTGCAAAACCTTGAATGGGAAAACCAGAAACTTCAAGGGATTACAATAATGTATTACAACTGTCAAATATTCACAAGCATGCACAATATGTTTAGGGCTTTAAATCATTGGCGTGACATCTACTTAACGTTAAATACTACTGTACACACATGACTATTAGCCTGGATTCTGAAAGTGTTTTCTGGAGGATGCCTGATAACACCGTCAGGTTACCATGGGGATAGAGGTGATAGAACCAGTTTTAGTGTTCCCATTCATTATGCAAGATGTAGTTGAATGATTTCTGTTGATTGCAATTCTGAACAAATATGTTCATTCAGCTTTTAGTATAAAGAATCAACAGGTGACTCTAATAATCGTAGTGTTCCATCCAACCGAGAGTGTGTACAAAGTTTACATTTACATACTGTTTTCAGGAATGAAAGGTAAGGCATTCCACATACAAATAATTTTCCAGTGTTTTCCCTGTATTAATCTTGGCTTGTGTTTTTTATTACAAAATCACCAAGTGGTTGTCCCCTCTCCTCTTGTAACCACAGCAACAGCATGCCGAAGTGGATTGCTCTTATCTGCTTCCTGTCCCTGGTGATGCTCATGAGTGTGCTGGGGAACCTCTTGGTCATGACAGCCGTCTGCAAGGACCGCCAGCTCAGGTTAGTACAACTACTGCTTTCTCTCCTGTCTGCAAGGACCGCCAGCTCAGGTTAGTACAACTACTGCCTTCTCTCCTGTCTGCAAGGACCACCAGCTCAGGTTAGTACAACTACTGCCTTCTCTCCTGCTTTGTCGCTCTATCTCTCTCTGCATCTCTCTCTTTTCTGAGCAGAATTGAATAGAACGGTGTGGTCTATGAATTGACACTCCCTCCCCTTCATCTTTCTCATCCTGCACGGTAAAAACAAATTCTGCTCTTTCTTCTGCTTGGCACCTTATCACCTGGTTGCACTGCACGCCTCCTAAATCAGCGGAAATTTAAATAATCCAATGTGAGTGCATTATGGAGTAAAGGGCCCATTCAGTTAGGTATTTGTTTACCTTTCCTATGTACTCCTTAGCTGTTGGTATTTAGGCACTGTAAGGAGGAGAATGTCAGGGTTGGCGGATGGCTTGGATCCCTTGTATTCACTGAAAGGGTTAGTTTGATTAATCCTGAAAACTTTCACATTCAGTTTTCTGAAGATTACTGTAATTTGATACAGTTATAATTGATACATAAGTGTACAAAGGTGTACCCTGGTTGATTGCTCGTCTTGAGTATTGAGTCATGGGTTAGGTTCAAATGTGATCCACTCCAATGATTTAATTAACCTACACAGCAATTTGCTTTTACATTTTAGTCATTTAGCAGATGCTCTTAACCAGAGCTACATACAGTTTGTGCATTAATCTTTATATAGCTGGGTGGGACAACCCCACAACCCAATAATAGTAAGTACACTTCAATCAATGATCTTGCCACAGTATGATGCAAAATCTTAGGTACTTATTCATAAATAAATGGCTTAGATTTCCTGATAGATTTTTTTGGTGCCTATGACTTTTGCACAGTTCTGTATTAACGACTCAATGGTAGAAGGAAGAAAAAGCAATTGCAACCATTAATTTACTAAAACATAAATGGTGGAGGGATGTGGAAGTTATTTTCGATACTAAAATGTTTGAATACAGCTAATGAAGATAGCTAATGTTACCTCATTAGCTATCTTGTAAGTTAGATAGATAATGAGGTAACATGAGGGAAAATGGCAACTATTATTATTAGTCCAGTACACAAGAAGCCTACTTTAGAACGGCCTGTAATATTGTCAATAAATGTAAAATGTGGGCTGCTCATTGCACATAAAATAATTGCACACCTGTCTGCCTGAACACACTCATCACATGCACCCTAGTATTGTGCAGTTTGCAAATGATTCATTCTTTTTGAAAAAGTCCTTTTTACTGACACGAGGGCCACAACTCATTTTTTTGAGTGATTCTTTTAGTGTTTTTGAATGGCTGGCAACAATGAGTTTTACAACATGATTACAGGATTCATACATCTCTGTGGCTCAGTGGTCCAACCAGCAACTGTTTGTTTCACGTGCGCAGAGAAAAATAGCTCAAAAGCTGTGTGGGCCGTGTTTCAGATTATTATGGTTTGCTCCCCCGCAGTTCACCAGCTGATGTAAACCGTGTTTGGTGGATTCTTACACTGCCAAACAGAACCACGCTGTTCTGTGTCACCTCTCCATCTCTTTAAAAACCACTGTCCACCATCACTAATGTGTACGTTTTATTCACTAATGTAGTTTTAGTAAACTGACATGAAATCTCTGGGTTAGTTGTAGTCTTGTCAATTGCCACTGAAATGTAGGTGAGTGAGGAATAATGGTGTCACCATTTGTGTTGATGAAACTCACACTGACAGCGTGCCATGTAGTGACTTGACATGCCAACACCATGATGCCAGAAGAAAAAGGCGGTTCTAGGCTGTCTGACCCCTGGACAGTATCACCCCTCAGTGACCCAGATGTAAAGAGACAACAGTGTTTTACATCTTTTACTCACGATTTGAATACATCCATTGTAGCATTAACTGTCAATCACCAATCTATTGAATGTTGCAAGTGTCTGTAAACTGGAAAAGCTAAAATGCCGCTGAGGCAACTGTGTCAACAGACTAAAAAGCTAAAGCAACACTATGAACACCTATTACCACACACCACACATTCCCGCAGCAAACTGACAACACCGGGAGAGATAACAGGTAGTTTTAATTAGCATAGGCAGTATGGAAACCCGAGTGGTAATTGGCCAGTGAGATACTGTATGAGACTTCGTACCTGTCTATTTAATCGTCAGGTTACTGACTAAGTCTGATATGCTCATGGTCATATTTACATGCGGGTGTAAATCCACCCACCACCACCCCCCCCGCCTCCAACTGTGAGGTTCTGGGATTCCTTTTGTAGAGTGATCACTACTGCATACCTTGATCATTGTCTTTGGGGACTGCTAATAATAATATTACCGTGATGTTATTGTTGCTAGTGTCGTATACACAATCATGTGATGGCAGTGATTAACCCCAGAGGAGCAGAACCTAACGCCAAGGCATCGTGTCTAGGTTGCTGTGCATAGTTCTCCTATAAATGGTTTAACATGTGACGTTTTCTGTCTGAACCCTAAAAACTGAAGCATTTCAAATGTGCTGACCCCAAAAGATCCCATATCTGTTTTCTGCCGTGGAAAAGTGATTTAGTAGACCAACGCTGCTGTAATCCCCACCACGCCACTGCAGTCCTTCTGTCTTACCACCATGACTTCCCTGCAGATCAGGTTAACAGTGACTTGGAAATACCTCTAGCCCAGAACATTCCCCATATACCCGCAGGAATTAATCAGCGATCCCCAATTTACCCTGCAATAGCAACCTATTCCAGCCATCCATAAAATGAGAGCTGCCATAAGATGGCATAGCCATAGCCATGGGAGGCACTGTGCAGCAGCAGGCCAAGCGACCGAGCCCAGCCTCTAGTTGGAAAACTCTGACTTCTTTTGATTACCAAAGTGGACTAGTGAAGACGGCCGTATTAGCATTGACTCATTACACTCAAATTCGAATGGTCATCATGCTACACTGCCCACCTTGTTGTGTTTTTGCCCAGTCCTGCCGCTCCTCGCTCTTTTCCACTAGCAGGGCTTATTTGCATTTTTGGGTGCTTTTAATTTTCATTCCTAATGGGGCAGACCCTATAGCCACAAAATGATAGAGTTTTAATGCGCAGAAATATGAGGAATATTTATTTAATTAATGTGCATCAATGGGAAAAGTAACTCACATTCTACATCCAGTTTTCAATTAAAGCAAGTAGAGCATGTTTAATCTTTTCTGCTCAGCATGATGTTGTTAACATATAACTGGTAAACAGCTTTTAATGGCATGTTTTGGTTAAATGACAATGTGATTTGACAGCCGTTAGCTGTTTATATTGTGTTATTTTTAGCAAAGCAGGCTCAAAGCGGTTGCCTCACCCAGAGATTTATTAGTCAGTAATGGAGGGCCCAGGGCTCTGGTCTACATCAGACTGAGAGGGGGGACACCGCTTCGCCACAGGCTCACCCGGTGGCTGTGTGCCACAGATTCACTCATTCTCTCTCTTGCTGTCTCCTCTTTCTCACCACCCATTCTTTCTCTCTTTATGCCACATCTTTAAATACCAGTCTCTCCTTCTCTCTATCTTTTTTTCTCTATTCTTATCGCTCCCTCCCTTTCTCTCTGGATGTCTCTGTCTTTCTGTTTCTCTCATGTTCTCCGTATGTCTGTCTTTCTGTTTCTCTCACTCTCTCCATATGTCTCTGTCTTTCTGTTTCTCTCACTCTCTCCGTATGTCTGTCTTTCTGTTTCTCTCACTCTCTCAGGTCTCTTGCTTAAGTCTCACACTCCCATGCTTTCCACTGCAGTCTCTTCTTTGGGCTCTCTCCTTTTATCTCACTCTCTCCTTGTTTTATCCTCTCTCGTTATCTTCCGTTATCACTCTCTGCCTTTATCTCTCCTCATGTCTTTATGTATATATAATATTTATCATCAAACATTTGCTGCAAGGTAGAGATTTTTGAAGTGTTGATATGGTTTATGCAGTTTTGTTTCGCTAGCGAAATATGGCAAATCTGTTGCTAACAAACCATCCAAACGAGGATTTTATTTAGTTTGTACCTGATTACATCCATGCATTTACTCACATTAGACAGTATGTTCTGTTATTTTCATTGTGTTATTTTATTATTTTTCTGTATGCTTCAAGTAAACAACACTTTCACACATACAGTGAATTGGGGACCTCTCACTTCCCTTCTCCCCCAGGAAAATCAAGACCAATTACTTCATAGTGTCGCTGGCCTTTGCTGACCTCATGGTGTCTTTGCTGGTGATGCCGTTTGGTGCCATCGAACTGATCCACCAGAACTGGATTTACGGTGAAACGTTCTGCCTGGTCCGGACATCTCTAGATGTTCTTTTGACAACAGCGTCCATATTACACCTGTGCTGCATAGCTTTAGACAGGTAAGCTCCACCCGTCAGCACCCAGCCTGAAAAGATGTGTCAACATTTAGTCAGCATATTTTGTACTCACTAACGCTACCCAATCATCAATATCATTTTCTATCCTGTTCAACCAGCATATGACTATTACCTCATGACTATAGCTGACTTGATGAAGATGTTTAGGGCTGCGGTGCGACAGATTGAAAAAAGCTTTATGATAACATGAAAAGACAGATGCGCTGCCGGGCCCACACACTTCCCCCTATATGCTCTAGTTTTTCCCACAAGAGCAAGGTGTTTCCTGTCTACTCTCACTACAGGGAAGACATTATCATTTCATTCCATTACATGGATGTAGAGCAAACCTTGTGCAGAGCACATAACCAGCACTATTAGCCATTCATAGTACCAGTGACGTAAGGGGAGATACAATCTGTAAATTATTTAGATTCCTCAGAAGATACAACCCACTTTTTATCATCCTTATTGGCCACATTGGAATGATTCATGATGAAAGTGAATGAAAAATGAAGAAAAAATGTTTCCAAAGTATTAGGGGCAACAGTTACATTAGTGGGGTTTGATATGGGAAAGGAAAGTAAATGGTAGATACAGTTTTAGCATTTAAGCTATACTTTTACACTGAGTGAGAATACGTTATGGACATTACACAGTTACTCAGGGTTCCAACTATTCACGGCTGGATTTTTGTTTCCACTAGTTCATTCAAATGGTTTTCAAAGCTCAGGTCAATCATTACTACTTCAACAGCGTTGTGTTTATTTCAGCTGAGCTGTGAGTGCAGAGATAGTGAGGCTTATGTTACTCCAAAGCTTTTAGGCATTATTATGAAAGCAATGTCACAGTAATAATGGTTAATACTGGGGTCACAATGTCAGACAGTAGGCCATAAAGAGAAATGACAGAATGGAAAAGGAGATGAAGGGACGATTTTGACATATAAATGGATTTTGCCCTCCTCTCTATTTCTCTCTTCCTCTATCTTGCCCTCTTTCTCTCCACCCCTCTCCTTAGCTTAGAGATGTTGTTTTAAGTAAAACCCACTGATAACGCCTCAATTAAATGGGAAACAGCAGATGGTATTCCGACCGCCATATGCTACAGATGTTTTATTGAGCACACACATCATTCCCTAGACAGACGAGTGCATTTGAAAATGTGTTTAAAAGTAAAAAGTGTATTTAGTTTTTTGAGAAAGCTCTGAGGGACTGGTGAAGGTACCCTTTATTAATTGTTTAGTACAGTGTTCTGTAAAGCAAGTTCTCCTGTATACTCCAGTTTGGATTAATACTTGCGTGCGTCAGGCATCTGGAGAAGTTCCAGTAAGCTATGACCACTAGCAGACAGTTATTACAATCATGAATCTTGCAGGAAAGAAGAAGCAGGCTTATTTTTTGCTCTTTTGCAACCCATTTACCAAGGAAAGTATTTACAATGACAAAGAAAAATTAAACAAAAGTAGTCTCTTGCTTGGCAGTCCCTTGGGCAGGGAATTTATAGTTCATGAACAAAGTTATATTATGTTATTTCCTAAGAGTGCCCTGAGTCTACAAGCTATGTTTTAAAAGCTCTATCATAATTCCAATCTGCCCTTTAAGCTTTATGTGCACTAATTCCTTTCCTTGAATAAAATGAAAGCATTGTGTCTTGATAGGTGAGTAATTCTGTTGTGTGTGTTGTTCTCCAAATGACCTTTTTCGTTATATTTTGTATGCAGTTGGATTTTTAGTGAGGCACCAAATAGTTTGGGCTCTTGCATTACAGTACATGAATAGTGCATTATGTGCCAGTACAACTCGTCGCATGCTGCATTGAATAATTTCTCTTGCGCAGTCAAATGTGGTGTGCTCGAATACTTCTAATCTTTTTCTTGGAAAAAAAGAGGAGAGAATATGGGGGAGAGGGGTTATATTGCCCCAGGGATGTGTGTTATCTCCTGACCAATAACAGTATGCTAACTTAAGCAAAACCAAAGGAAGTTAGAAAATAAATCATGTGTGCATGAGAGCCTGATGAAACCTGTCAAAGCACAAACTTCCCAGAAACCAACAAAATTCATGCAATCCGTGAACAAATGGTCACCATGCACACACTCACCACTGGAAGCGTAAATTAACCTATAATGTTATCAGTTCACACACCTCTGCCCTCTCTGCTCCACTTTATACTGCTAGTCATCAAGTCTTGCACATGCTCAGATAGCAATTTCAGAAGTAGTAGAAGTAGAAATGAAGAACAATAATAAGAAGATGATTTTGACGTTTAGCAATGCAGCATAATCTTTTGCATAACATTTAAAAAAAAATCCTCCAAAAACCAATATACCTTGTACTTTATTATTCATTCATAGTTTTTCTGGTATCGTTGTCCAAGGGACCTTTACTGTGACAGGAATGGCTTGAAATGGCAATGGAAAAAAGAAACAATAAAAACAGTTATGCAGCCATTCATTTCTAATGAAAAGGACTGAACATAGCTTTAGTGAATGAAGGAGAAGCTCAGTAGAACACCAGAGGTTGTGGATTTGATTTCCACGGGAGCCAGGTTGGAAATGTAAGTACTCATTACTGTAAGTTGTTCTGAATGAGGGTGTCAGAGAAATGACACATAATATACAACAATAGAAAGTCAGCCAGGTGTTTTTAACACCCGTTTTACAGTAAAGATACTGTTTCTCAGCTCAGCACAAAATACAGGCTTGATGAGCCATCATGTTTTACTAAGAAATTTGTGTTTTACAAGGGCCATGACCCTGAATGGACAATCTGTTTCTCTTTCATATAAAACATTTCATATGAAAGGCTTGCAGGTAGCAATTTAGTTTTTACTCTTACAGCACAGATGTCTGCTTTTCATTTGCCTTCAGATTAATTTCTCCACAACGTACATTTTTGCCCATGCCAGCCGAGCTTGGAACAAAGTTTTACGCATCTTCCTTTAATGTCCTTTTCCATTTCACTTTAAGAGGATATTTGATATTAGGATTTTGGCAGAGAGTTAAGAATCTACTTCGCTTGAGTCTGATAAGCGAATACCATTTCTATGTTTCTGCCTGCGTTAATCGTTAGTCATCTTCCATCTAACCCATCTTCATCACAGCTTAAAGGAATATCATCATTTATCTACCCACAGATAAACTCATGGACACCATCTCTGCATGCAGTGTGACAAAATATGCAGTCGGGCCACAGAAATAGCCAGTTAGCTTAGTTAAATGCCTGTCAGTGGGTAGATACTACATATGTTTGTGCCCTAAATTGCACGCGCGGACTGATTAAACCTTTTGTTTCAATTTTAATAATCTGAAGCTATAATTTTTCTTTCATTTTCCACTGTAAATTCTTACCTCTTAGTCAAACGGATCACATGTCATTCAATTTGAAGTGCTTGTTTTGGATCTGTTTTCTACCGAGGCTCTGTTGTATGGTCTGTAAAACATGGCTATAGGTGGCTTTAGTGAGAACAGTAAGCTAGGTGAACAGCTGCCGAGGGCTAGACTGCAGTCAACACATTACATGGGTGCTGTGCCTCTGGCCCTTCCACAGGCAAGGCTGCTTAGGTAAGACAAAAAGTGCACACACGCATCCATGCTCCATCTAACCTAGACTCACAAACATTTTATTTTTACAGCCGCGCTGTTTCAGAGGCACATTGTATTCATTAGACACAGGGCAGGCACACGAAACGTCCCGGTCCGTTGAAGAACTGATTACAAAACTGAGGGAATATGCCTCTTTGAACTCTGGAAACACTAGGTGAATAGGACTGTTTTGTTGCTGATGCGTCAGCTTTTTGCATCGGTCCGACTTATCAGGTGGTCTCATTTATTTATGCTGTTGACGGCTGGCGGATCTAGTTCAGTTCACCCTCAATGAAATATTAAATGATCTCACTACCATCCTTCTAAGTCTTCAAAACAGCGACAGCAGCAGGCTGGTGACTGAGTCAAATATCCAGTGAGAGTGTGAGTAACTTTACTAGTGCCTTGAAGACATGGTGGGAAGTGGGCTGTGGCACAGTGAGACAGAGAGACCTGTGTATTGTAATAACCTACAGTAGGCCCCAGTCTTGCCAGGAGAAATCATGGTGTGATGAACACATGCCAGGAATGTCACACCAAGCCGAAGGGCGAGTGACTAAATGGGGGGGTGGGTCAGAAAGTGCCTGAGGACTGACAGATCTGGGTCAGCTGAGCGAGAGGGAAAGAGAGACTGAAGGCTCTCCGGCTCCAGTCTGGATGGAGGAACTGATTGACTGTGGGGAGGTCTCTACTGGCCTCAGAACATTCGTCTCTGAACAGAGGGAAAATAGCCTGCTTCCAGAGCTGTGTGCCCTGTTACAACGACCATAGGAGTTGGCAAGACAACCAGATCTGAGAGATCAGGCTGGAGATGAGGGGAAGGGTTTATCAATCCAGAACCACTGCATATCAAAGCTGGCAAGCTGCATATCCATACATTACCTGTAGGGTGGCCACTCCTCTGATCCATGCAATATTGGAACCAGTCCCCGCAGACAGTGAGGAAAATAGCCTGTGTCATTTCACACACGGACTTGTGCCGACACACAGAAGGATTCATTCTTTTCAGTGTTTTTCTGTTAAGTGTAAGACAAAGGAATTCATCTGTCAAATGTCAACGATAATTTGACTACCACTCGTAAAGTCTGGCGTCAGACTAAGAGCTTAGATCCGGTTGCTGTGTGGTCATGTTTCCATAGTAACTTCGGGAAGATGAAGCCAAATGAGGTCTCTGGAATGCAGTGATAGGTTAGACTGGTTCAGCCAGACCGAGAAGCAATTTGTATCAGGGATTTCAAAATACAATTGTTCACAAATATAAATGATCTTAAAACAGTCTCTATAACAGCACATTCCCAGAGAAGAGGTGGTTGTTGAAAATCTCAGAGGTGATGCAAACCTATTAGGAATGAAAAAATCATCAAAAAAGACAGCTTTTAAATGTAATCTATGTCCCTCTTTCCCATCTTAACAAGAGGGTTTACTCTGTTCTCCTCTACAGGTACTACGCTATCTGTTGTCAGCCCCTGGTGTACAGGAATAAGATGACACCTCTGAGAGTAGCTCTGATGTTAGGAGGTTGCTGGGTTATCCCAACTTTTATATCCTTCCTTCCCATTATGCAAGGATGGAACAGTATCGGAATAGTCGAGACGGTGAGTAATACTTTTATCTCTTTCTATGTGTTCATACACTGCAAGTATGAGACAAAGCGCTCAATCTAGCCAAATGTGTTGTTTTTATTGTGCTATCTTTGTTGTAACTACTTAAATAGGATGCCGAAGATGCTACCAAGGTGAAATATTATGGGAAAGTAGGATGATTAGATTTCACCTAAAATGATCAGGGCACATTACAACAGATATGGAATCAAAGATTACATACCTTGGCATCGTTTTTCTGCATAGCAGAATGCCATATTGTTAGGTTTTATAATTTATTGTTTTAAAAATAATTTAAATAAGCCTTTGTAGCATATTAATCTTCTAAGCAGTTACTTTGGTTTTAATTCAGTATGTGATTTTATCCTTTACTTGTATGTAAAAACTGAAATTAGAGGTTAGAGGTTTGTTCTGAACTTAATGGTGGTCTAAGTCAGGCAGAAAGCACAAACATCTTAATTCTGTGTTTAGTGTAGATCTTCAATGAATAGAGTGGTCTGGATCATTAAGCACCATGTTACTAACAAAGGCTTTGGGAAACGATTTGAACTGATAAATTGTAAGGATATTCCTAAGTTATCTTAATGCTACAACGGCTTTGGGAAAGGAGGTCCAGTTCGTTGGAAAGGTTCCTTCAGAGGGGGCAATCAGTGGTTTAATATTAAATACTGTTTACAATGATCTAATTGTTGATGAAAAACTAAAATAATCAGTGCATATATCCATTGATCTTAGTGTCATGTATTTCCCCCAGACAGAGCCCAGAGGTCTTTGGGTGTTTAAGCATAGAGGCACAGATGTGGTCTGAAGGTGGTCTGAGGTTTTGGCAGGATGCTGCTGGGAGATCATGATTAACGATCAGTTTCTGAGCCTACCTCCTCTCTACTCTGGGAGATCTGGAAATAGTTTGAGTGTTTTTTTTTTTTTTTGCACCATTTATCATTGCCATTGTAGATACATTTCATTGTTTTGGAAAATACATAAATGAACAGTTATCTTCGGGGCTCCATTTTAAATGATGGCAAATCTGACAAGCTCAGTCCTCTCATCATGTACGGAATTAATTGCCTCCGTTTTTCACTGTATGGTTCTAATCCATACAGTATCAACTTGCCATGTCATAGACCTATTCTCCAGTTTTACTGTATTTTGTTTGTGAAACAAATGTTTATGAACCGACACATTAACTCTGTATATACATTACCCATCACAAGTTCGGACACATTTTCCCATTCAAGTGAATGGGGTTTGCGTGTCCAAACTTTTGACTGGTACTGTATGTCTTTGCTGTGGTTTGTGTGTGTGTTTGTGTGTGTGTGTGTGTGTGTGTGTGTGTGTGTGTGTGTGTGTGTGTGTGTGTGTGGGTGTGTGTGTGTGTGTGTGTGCGGTGTTACCAAATCCCATCCCTTTAATAGATAAAAGAGCGGAAGGCCATGGGCAACGCGACCAACTCGACGGCATGTGTCTTCATGGTTAACAAGCCATACGCTCTGACGTGTTCTGTGGTGGCCTTCTACATCCCACTGGGTCTAATGGTGCTGGCTTACCAGCGCATCTATGTGACTGCACGTGTGCATGCACAACAGATCAGCATGTTGCAGCGCGCGGGGGGAGCGGCTGCCTCGGCGGACAGCGCCGACCACCAGCGCAACCACCGCATGCGCACGGAGACCAAGGCGGCCAAGACTCTGTGCATCATCATGGGTTGTTTCTGCCTTTGCTGGGCCCCCTTCTTCATCACGAACGTGGTGGATCCCTTCATTAACTACACAGTGCCGGACCAGCTGTGGGCTGCCTGCCTGTGGCTGGGATACATCAACTCCATGCTCAACCCCATTCTCTATGCCTTCCTCAACAAGTCCTTCCGCCGTGCCTTTCTCATCATCCTGTGCTGCGGGAGAAAGCGCTACGCTGTCCGGCGTCCCTCCATACTGGGCCCGGGGCCCACCTGCTCAGCCGCACAGATCAATGGCTCCACGCATGTTCTCAAGTAAGTGCCCTGTTGAGTCATTCTGTTGTGTGACTCTGTTCTGCGTGAAACTGTACAGTGTGTTTGGTTCAGTGTATTTCCGTTGGGTTTTATAGGCAGCCACGGCTGGATCTCAACACTGAACATTGCAGTATTCAGTGCTGGCTAATTCAATACGATATTACAATATTGTATTGAATCGTAGCAGGGATATGCAAATAGCCGGTAGTTTGAGCGTTGCAAAACATTTCACATTATGCCCTTAAGGTAGGCTGTTTTCTTAGCATGCTGATTGCTCCTGTTAGTTGCTTTGGATAAGAGCATGTGATCAATGTAAAATGTAAAGGTATTATACTGAATTGATTTTCATACATGACTGCCATACAGCTGCTATAACATTCCCACTATGTTCTTGGACCTGAGTGACAGATGACTTTATTACTTTACACAGACTAGCATCTACAATAGATTGTTTGCTTTCCCATGAGAGTTGGTCTGTTAGAGCCCTGCCAGCTAGGGCCTATTACGTTGCTTTAGTAATAGTTAATCAAGCCTGTGTTGTAATAACATTTTAGCCACACACCCAACTGTCTAATTTTTAATTCTCAGAATAGGATGCAGAATTGATTTATCCCTTTGGCTGTTTCTAGAGGTTTGGCCTGATATGCTGTAAATAGTTCTCTTTTGTAGGACCTTTATTCTAAGGCCATGCTACCGTATGTATCTCAAGCATCTTGTCCTATTGAAGACATAATAATGTACATTATTTACTGTACCACCTTTCTATTGAAGCTGTGAGTTTAGATATTAATGATTTGTTTGTTTTGTTTTTAAAGCTAATGTTAATACCATAACTAAACAGGAGAAAGACACAGTGTAGATACATTGTTATGTGATATAAAGTTAAACTGCCTGTAGTGAAAGCCGTCCTGTGGCGTGGTCCTTCCCTACTTTCAGAAATCTGTTCTAGAGCATAGATTCTCCTCTGGTTCAACCTCTGAAGACATACTAATTTTGCTTATATTTACAGCATTGTTAGTTCTTTTTGCCTATGAGGGAAACAATAATAAGCACAAACAATGTCACCTTTTCAGATATGCCTCTCAGCTGTTCAGGGTCGACATTTTTGTCATTTGAATTAAAGCTGTCAGATTTTAAAGGCCATTTATATATAATGTTGCATGTGCACACACGATCAAATTGATTGTCTTTTTCTCCCTGTTATCATTTCTAAATTGCAGCCTTTAGTCAGCCATAGAAATATAAAGTCTACATACTGGTAGCATGGAGAACCTGTTTTAAAGCCTTTTGACAGCTTGTTTTGCATGCTGGGCTGTTCTAGGCCAACTGGTGTTTTTAGGATCAAGCCAACTGGCAGAGCCTAACTGTTTGGGACAAGGTCCAGCGCTAGAAAGTTTTCGTAGGTCTTCTAGTGACGAATTATGTTGTTTTGATAGCTACACTGCTCTATGTGGCTATGTTAGATTGTACAAGTACAAAAATAACATCAAATACACCCTTTTTGATTGTATATATTAGGTTTAAATGAAGCAGGTAGTTGGGATACAGTAGACAGTAGCAGGAGTGTCCTTCAAGCTGCCTGTCGAAAACTGCCTTCCCAAAATTTATTGTAACTGTTGCGCTGTTCAAATTTCTTAAGTTGATGAATGTGATCGTAGAAACGTAGAGCAGTGCAACTATCAAAACGACATTATTTTTGCACTATGTGGCCGGCTGGCTAACGTTGGAAACCGTCCCAACTGGGTCGGCTGTGCAAATCTGGTTGCCACACTTGGAAAACCAATCTGTTTGCTCATGAACACTAAACAAATGTGCATGTTAAGTTACAGGAAGTACCAAGACAGAGGTAAACTAAAAAATAAGTATGTGAGCATTGTCATCTTGCTGCACCATCTATCTCTCAGTCAAGTGGAATCAGCTAAGAATTTACCATTTCTTGTTTGTCCTCTTGTTTACCCTGGAATCTAGACAAAGCACAAGTACCAAGTCTGTTTCAAAAACATGTACTACTGACAATTATTTTGTTGCCATAGAAAATAAGAGTTGGCAAAGACGTTGAACATTTACAAATAAGCAAACATACATCTGAAAAATGTATTAGGTCAAGACGTGTAAGATTGTACTTTTGTATTTCAGGAAACTTAGGAGTGGGTACATTTAAGGTAATGTACTATCGAAGCAGATATTGTATTTCTAAGTTACTGTTTTTTTACAAAGAATATTTGTTAAGAACTTGGGGCCCACAGTAAATAGACACAGTTAATCAAAAAGTTAACTTCGTTAACCCTTAATCCATTCACCAAAAAGTGAACTTCGATAAACATTAATCGTTTAAATCGTTAAAAATGTAACGGATGTTAGCGATAAACGTTATCATAAACGTTATAATTTTTTTTGCTCACAAAACACCTAAAACATCTAACAAATGGCCCATCTTGGACGTTGTTGTATGGCAGGGCTCAAAAGCCACAGGTGTGTAATTCAAGCAAAAACAACACCAAAGACTTTTACCTCTTTTAACAGGCACTGCTGAGATTTGAACTCTGGGTCCCTTGTTAATTAGACAGGTGCATTAACCAACTGAGACACAGTGCCCAATTGGAGAGCGTTGTATTGCAAGGATCACGTTATTTACCCCCACAATAGGGACAGCATTCAAACACTTATACCTCTTTTAAATGGCGCAGATGAGATTCAAAGCCATGTACTTCTTTTAAAAGGCTCTGCTGACATTCAAACTCAGGATCTCCTGTCTACTAGACAGGCACTTTCACCAACTAAACCACAGCGCCCATCCTGGCCATCTTTGTAATGCAGGGCTCAAAATCCACATGTATATTATCCAACAAAAACAACACCATTCAAAGACTTGTACCTCTTTTAAAAGGCACTGCTGACATTCAAACTCAGGATCTCCTGATTACTAGACAGGCACTTTAACCAAATCAAAAGCCACAGGTATATTATCCAAGTAAAACCAAGAACATTCAAAGACTTGTACCTCTAAGTGGTGCAGATGAGATTCAAACACATGTACCTCTTTTAAAGGCACTGTAGAGATTTGAACTCAGGATTTCCTGTTTACAAAACAGGCGATTTAACAAACAAAGCCACAGCGCCCACCCTGGCCATCTTTGTATGGCTGGGCTCAAAAGCCACAGATATTATCCAAGCGAAAACAAAACCATTCAAAGTCTTGTACCTCTTTAAAAAGGCACTGTGGCGATTCAAACTCAGGATGTCCTCTTTACAAGACAAGCACTTTAATCAATGAAGCCACTGGGCCACAGGTATATTATCCAAGCAAAAACAACACCATTCTAACAAAAAATAAATATATAAAAATATTGCCTTTTTTGGGTATTTTTAAGGATTCCTGACTTGCTGACTAAGTCAAATAACATTACATTCATGCTTTTCCGTAAAGGCAAGGCAATATAAAGTGACATTGAAGTTTTTTTTTTTGGAAGGTCTCGCCCCAGCATAACAATGAATAGCCGTCCCATTTCACAGATACTAGAGAGCCATTCTTTGTTGGTCAATCACAGATGATGTTAACAACAAACGGATAGCTGCTCGCAAGTAATATGAGGGTTCCGAAGTGTTTTTTTCACTCTTCACTCATGCTGAAACCTTGAGACTACAGCGCAGTATTACTGCAGAGAAATAAATTTTTGAGTTTGAAAATGGTATCTTGATATTCAGCAAATCAAACATAGGATTTGGTCTTGTTCCCCACTCCGGACTGAAGCAAAAATTGGCTTAGACTCTAGAGGGTTTTAAAAGTATATTTATGAAGTTTTGGGTTAGCGGACTTGACTTAACAGAAGCTTAATGTTATGGAAGTTAATTAGTCTGATAATGATTTTCACAGTTCACAGATTTTCACAGATTTTCACAGTTCACAGTTCACAGTTTAACTTAAACGTTAAATCGCTAACGTAAATGTTAACTTCATGAATTAATGGTGAACACATTAGTTGAAAGGGTTGACAGGTGTACGTACGTTTGTAGTTTAACAACTCTGCCTTAGGAGTCTGCTCTGTAAACAGAACCTTTTTTTTTTTTCACTAGATTGCGAAAAGTCAAATTCGCCATGAAAACTCTTAACAATGTCCCTGCAAAAATTATTTGTTTTCTGCTGCGGCACTTGGAATCTCTGTATGAACATAAATCCTGGAACTGTTTCCAAATGGCGGGGCTGTCATCATGTTAATCTGGCTGATAAACAGAGGAGTGAAGGATGCTGGTATGTTTGCTGGTCAGAGCAGCTGTTGCGAGGCCCGATGCAGCGTTCCACATCGAGAGGTAGTCACACTAAAGACCTCAGAGGAGGGTTGGGAGGACCGCAGACCGGTCATTGATTGCCTAACATAGCAAAGTTAGAATAAAAACACAGGCCCAGCTAAGCGTCGCTTCTTCCTGTCTCCCTTTTTTCTCTCCCTGGGTCCCTGCTTCCAGACCGACTGGCCCTGGTAATCTGTAATGGGCTTGTAAACACGTGTTATTACCCCTGCTATGAGCAGCATTTTGCTGATTCACCAAACCATACCGTCCTCCAGAAGTATTTCATTTTCAACCTGGTGCGCAATGATGTTGAGGTTTTGCTTAGGATTGATTTGCTGAACTGCTGTACATGGGACACGATTCAGGTTCCACTGGTGTTAGGCAGGGTTCCAGTGAAAGGAACTCTATGAACACTGATCATTGTGCCAAATAGAGAAACTGTATGAACACTGAGCATTGTGCCAAATAGAGATACTGTATGAACACTGAACATCCGTTCCAGATAGAGATACTCTATGAACACTGAACATCTGTTCCAGATAGAGATACTGTATGAACACTGATCATTGTTCCAGATAGAGATACTGTATGAACACTGATCATTGTTCCAGATAGAGACACTCTATGAACACTGATCATTGTTCCAGATAGAGATACTGTATGAACACTGATCATTGTTCCAGATAGAGACACTCTATGAACACTGAACATCTGTTCCAGATAGAGATACTGTATGAACACTGATCATTGTTCCAGATAAAGATACTGTATGAACACTGATCATTGTTCCAGATAGAGGCGATATATGAACATTGAACGTTGTTGCACAGTTTACTAAAATTGCTTGATTTCCATGCGGGTGGTGAGACCTCTGCTTCTGTAATAACATTAATTACCACACCTAATGAGAAGAAAGGTTCAACTTTTGATCTTTTGTTCTAGGTGATTATCTCAGCTGCAATATGTAGTCAAATGGAATAGCATAGCAGAGTCCATATTTATGTCCCTAACTGAAGGTTATCTGTAGGAAAAGAAACAGGTCGAAACAGATTACATGACTAAGTGCAAATGGGGAATATAGTCTGAAATTAGATATATTAACTCAGATATATTTACCTTCTGCCGTCTGAAGTAGTCAGAGTAAAAATTATGTATTTGGCAACAATAAACGCTAGCAGTTGGTCACATTTTTCACAACCCGTTCACTGATCTGCAGTTTTCATCTTCTAGGACATGGTGGGGGGGCTAATCACTGGTTGGTGTGATGCTCAGACATAAATGGCGTATCGAGATGCAGGGGTCAGATTCTTATCTACCACTTGAATGAACAGGGCACATCTCTCCTAGTTGTCCATTTCCTTCAGCTTGATCCAACCTTGTCTGTCTCTAAACTGTAACCACAGGATCACACAGTTTCCCTTCTTTTTGTTTAACTAGTCATGCCTGCTGCAGTTCCAGTCAATCGTATATAAAAAAATAAGGAAATGCAGGGGTGTGAACTGTTGATCTTCTCTATAGAGGTGTCACACACACAACGTTTTCACTCATGAGTAAAAGCAGAATTAAATTGCAACCAATCGGACAAAGCTATTCAGTTTACCCTTTTAGTTATGCATTCTGTATATAAATTATATTATGAAACAGTATATTTTCACTTGCACGTATGGGCATTTTTAAAACGTTAATTCAAGAAATTCTACACAAAGATCCTTTATATCATACCACCCTGTTATCCTTATATGTGTTGAAAGAGAACTGCAGATTTTGATAATGCAAATTGTATGTTAATGACTGTTGGAACAAGCATTATAGCTGCATATGGTTTAAATGGGGGAAAAACAGTATATAGCTCTTGATCCATACAGACTGTTGATAGTATCAGAGTGTTGCATGTGATATACTGGTGTTTTAATGTTGTCCATTTTCTCCATAGTCTACTAAGCCTTCATTCTACCACCTCCTTACCTCGTACATCTAGCAGCTGTGTAATTCTGGAGCCATATTTCTATGTCAAGTGAGCATGGAGAGAGAGAGACCAGACGGTCGTCACGTCTAAGGCGTTTACAGACACTATTTGTGTTGGTTCACACTCCCTGACTCCCCTTGGTGTGCTGTAAATGACTATTTTGATTTATATTTGAAGGTGAAGCGTTGACTTAATAGGGAAACTCAATCATTTTATGATGTTTTTCTACTTAAAGGGGCAACATGGGTAATTTTTTTGCTTTGTCCGTAATATGTCTTCAGTAACAGTGAAGTTTTACAAGCTTTACTCACCAGAAATTATGTGGGTGTGCGTAAGCGCATTCCTAAAATGCCGAATTTCTATTGGTCAACAGAAGGCTATCTAACAAACAATAGCAAGCGGCAAGAAGTGAAGTCCCTATGTCATTTTCTCATAGCTAGAGTTCTACACAGCTCTCTGAATTTCATTAAAGTGAGACAACAAGCAATTAATAAGTTAGGGAATCATTGTGACATCTGAATCACTTTTTTTACACATACATAAATATTGTTTTTACAGCATTTGTAAGTTGGTCAACCAAAAATGTCAGAATGTTTTCAGTTGATGGTGTAATTCACCTAAAATTCACAAGGTAGGACATAATAGGAATATAGCCTTTAAAATATTCATCTGTAACCACATATAGTACTACAAAATCTACTTCTAAAAAAATGTAGAAATGGGTTGTGAGATTGTGTAAACATATTGTCTTTGAGAGAAGAAAATCAAAATGTTATACACAAATTGGACACATTGTCAGTTGCTTTTACCACTCAGTGTTGAACCATACACATGCTCCATATCTTCACTGTTTTAGGAAACTTCTCCTGCAATATTCCAGAGGGCTATTTGTTTCTGGTATGATACCCCGATATGGTAAAATCTGTCTAATAACCAAGTTACAGAGAAAACATATTGAAAAAAATCAATCAAAGAAGGTCATTCTGTCACATATGTTTTTATACATATGTATAAAAATGTAGATAGATTTTACACAATTCTTCATTTTAGAGACATTATTTACTGCAGTACTGCTTGCCTGGAATTTGTATAACCAATGCTTAAATCCATGTGTGTGGATCTGGTATTTTATAGACCATTAAGTTGAAAGCCTCTCTGGTGCTAAAGATCATTGTCATGCTGCCATATCGTAGATTGAGTTGTGGAAAAGAACACTGACTGTCTCTGTTCCACGTTCCACATGTGGGGAGCCACTCGTAGCTGGCGGCAATCAGAATTTGACAGTGGGCAAGTTGGTTGGAGCGGCCTGGTCGGTGTGCTTCCACAGCCAGTGTTTGCACTGATGATGAGGAAATAACATAATATGGATGTCTGTAGCATGGATGGGTTTTGATATGCTGCCTAAACAGGCAGCCTTTCGTGTCATGTTTAGGTTTGCAATAGCCTACTGTTAAAAGTTACAGCAAACAAAGTGTGCAGGATCCCAGGCTATCCCAAAGATGTCCGATCATTGCACTGATGTCTGGGGAGGGTGGGCCAGCAGCTGCAGCAGAGTTACCAAAAATAAAATCTTGGTAAAGAATCACAAACAATGGAAGGGATAAGGGCAGGTTATGAGCCCATAGTTGCTTTCATGATACTTAATTGTGACATAAAAATTTTAATAAATCACAGGGCTCCCACTGGCTGGCTTGTGGCTAGTAGCTCCATGGGACAATTCCCTATGACCAGGCATCGCCTGGGAAGGGAGTGACATCATGGGAAGGCATGCCCTTGCCTTATCACCCTCCCTCTGACAGATTGGATGCCTGCAAATCTAACAGAGGTGGTCGGTCAAATCGGCATGGCTTCCAAATTAATTTGATATTGTGATAAAAATTTATAACCTTTACATTGCCAGGAAGGTGTTTAAAAAGTGCCCTGGGACCCCAACATCCCCCATTAAAACTCAGCATGTATCACAATTATAAATATATCACTAAAAAGGGTCTATTTTCAGACCTAGAACAAACGCTGTGCTGCATTATTCAGCGTGCACTCCCACAAGAAGACCTCCTGCTTCATCTGCTCCTTTATTTATGGACCAGAGTGGTTAAGGTGTGTTTGTGCTGAAAAGTTGTCTTTGGCCAGTGTGAGTGTAGGGAGCACATTTAAAGCAGAGATAAACCTCATCACACAATAGTGCCATCTGGAACAACAGCAGTGTTATGCATCAGCTCCTGGGCTAACAGGGTTGATATATAGGGCAATAAGAGAGAGCAGAGCCAGCAAGGCCCAGTCTACCCCACATCTAGCTTCCTCACATTCAGCCACATGCTCACCACTGAAACTAGCATTATTCTGGGATGTGTGTGTGTATGGGGGGGCGGTGATTGTGGTTAGTTAACATGTACAGTCTTAAAGACCGTACATCTCCCCATTCCTCATACGAATACAGTATGGATATTTTCGTCAGATATTTCAGCAAATGTTGTCCCCATGTTTTAGGTTATGTATGTGTACTGGATAAAAACAAGATCTCTGGCCATTCAGTGTCCTAGTGTGGTTGAAAGGTCTAGGCCACTGTCTCCAGTGGCCATGCAGTGCTTCAACATGGGAACAAAACGAACAACAACCCTGTCCTCTATCTTTCCTCACTGGATAGAAAGGTTCACATGAACTTCCTTGTTTGGGGAGGTGCACTGCTTCATCTCTTGCAATAAAATAAAATAGAATGTCACAATTTTTTTTTCATGTAATTCAACAATTTGTTTGCAAGGTGGGACTTTTCAGCTGAATAGAGATTTTAGATGGATGATCATGTGACTGGAGTGCACCATTAAAAATTCCTCTCAATATACTTAGTAATACTACTGTACGTCTCACATTAGAAGAAATTGGATATACTACTATACCTCTGGATTAATTTTATATAGTATACCTCTGGATTGGAAGTTATTGGATATACTATATATCTGGATTAGAAAGAATTGGATGTACCTGATCTCTGGATTAGATGTAACTGGATAAACTATGTCTCTGTATTAGATGAAATTGCATATGCTATGTCCCTGGATTATATATCATAACACGTTTTATTTTGCAGGATTAGGAATAATTTGATTTTATATATTTTTGGATTTTAAATCATTGGATATAATATTTCTAAATTGGTAGTCATTTAACATACTATATCTCTGGATTAGAATTTAGAAGTCTTCACCAGATGCAGTGTTTCGCTCCCGGGAACTTGACCTTAATTTCACAGATTACTTAACAGCTCCATCAGCTGAGCAGCATATTGTATGCAACCTCTAAATGACTTCCTGGACTCAGTCTGGACCTGGATGTTTGGTTCTGTTAGAAATCCTTTGAAACAATGCCACACATATGTATGTGTATGGTTCGAGTCTGAGCCAGACAGTGTCTGGACAGCGTGGGGAGTCTGTCTGCTTTGTTTTGTCTGCAGAAAATGAACACAGAAACAGGAAGTGGGCTATAGCAGTGGTAAATATCTTGTCAAGAGTATGACATTGTCAACTGGCACCAGAACCACATAGAGTGAATAATAACTGCAATCCTGATCTAGTACACTACATAGTTTCAGATGTTGTTATTGCTGTCCTTCCGTATTGGTTTCTTCGCAGCAATTTGACCATAAAGGCCGGATTCACACGGTCTCCTCTGAACAGCTGATGTTGAGATGTATCTGTTACTTGAGCTCAGTGAAGCATTTATTTGGGCTACAATCAAAGGCTTAGTTAATTGCCTGTTTCTGAGGTTCTTAACTCTAATGAACTTATCTTCTGCAGCAGAGGAAACTCTGACTGTTCTTTTCCTGTGGCAGTGTTCATGAGAGCCAGTTTCATCGTAGCGCTTGATGGTTTTCGTGACTGTACTTGAAAAACCTTTTTATGCTTTTGACATCCAGTTTGAATGACCTTGATGTAACCTAAGGTTATCTGAATTAGATTTGATTCGATTAAACTTTATTGTCATTGAACAGTACAAGTACATAACAATAATGAAGTGCAAATAGAGGAGTGCAGAAAAATGTGCAAGTATATGTATATACAAGTGAAATGTATAGGTGTGCAATTAATGCAAATGCATTACATATGGCAATTCTAAATGTTCAGTGGAAAATTCACAAATTTACAGAAAATGTACAGGTATTAAGTATAACGTATGTACAAGTGGGATAAATAGTTGTGGCAATTCTCAATGGCATTCTGAATTTGCAATTGAGGCAAATTGAAGGAGTAAGGTAACATGGGCAACTGAAATGCAGGGATAGAAGCAATGAGGTTCCCGAGGTAGACGTGTACGTAACAATTGAAAAATGCACGTAAAGTGGCAGTTCTAAATGCGCAATGAGGGCTATTTTAAGGTGCAAGTTGGCATGTGCAAATTAAATACAGGAATAGCAGCAATGACATGTGAACTGAAAAATCTTACCAGACTTGTCCAGTAGTGCAGAGGGGTTGTATAGTTAGTGATGAGAAGTCACAGTGTTCAGCAGGGTTATAGCAGATGGAAAGAAATTGTTCCTGAGCCTGCTGGTGCGAGAACGGAGAGACCTGTACCGCTCATGTTATGAGAAAATACTGATTTAAAAAGAGTTCATGTCTTTTATAACAGGACCATGTTAGGGACAGAAAGGACTGCTTTAGAAAGAGGTCATGTTTGTTATATTTAGCTAAAGCCATTCAATACTTACCTGATGACGCTGAATTCATCCACTGCCTTATCGATTGCTACATAGTTTAGTCTGATTCCGGCGTCGTTCCGAATGTTTGCTGTGATAACAAGATCTAACCAATCAAAGTTTTTGTGCCAATTGCACATTTCAAACACCAATTTTCCCTTCTGGGAACTGATATACTCAGCTGTAGTCTTATCATTGAATATTCCAGTATTGAAAGTTAAATTGTTGTTGTTGTTGTTTGTTGTTTTTGTTATGGTCACCATGGCTAGAGTGGCAGTCTTATATGTCAAATGTCATTATTCATTAAAGATAATGCATTCATTTCCGTAAGTATTTTGTGTTTACGCGCCTTGCCAACAATGCATATAATTTGTGGTTTCTGTATAGCTGCTACCCACACATGATTTTTAGCCCAGAAATAAACATAGGGCAAGTCTGACTCACCTGCATAAAGCCTGTCATGTTATCACTTTCCAGGCCCTTTCGCCATCTCAAAGCCTATAATATGTCATTAGCTATTGTAGATATGTTAAGCTACGGTAGACATAGATTTTCAATGACTTCTTTTTCATTTTAATGTTGATGCATTGCATTATTTTTGTCATTAATCTCATTTATTTATTGTATTGCCATAATGAGGTATAATATGGTTAACATTGATGAAAGGTCCACCTAATTATACCTGTGAACTGCCTACAGAGGTTTCTCTGACAGTACTATACACTCGCTGTTAGGAACTGCTGAATGAGGATTAATCGGATTTTCCCCTACTCTCTCTCTCTTTCTCGCTCTCTTTATCGCTCTCTCTCTCTCTCTCTCTTTCTCTCTCCCTCTCCTCCCTTCCCTGCCTTTCTCACCCTCAACTTTACGTTGTTGTTTTTCTTTCCTCTCCTCATTTCCTCTCTTTTTTCTCCCTCTCCTTTCTCTCTCTTTCCGGACCTCTGCTGCCCCCTGCTCCTGCTGCTTTGCGCCTCCTCTTCCTCCAGTGGCTGCTCCTCTGCCTCCAAACTCCTGCTCTGGTTCTGCAACACTAGGCCTGTTCCTGTCTAGTGCTGCTTGAAAACCTCTCAAGTGAGTCTATTGCACACCCAATTTAACCCTCAACCTGCTGTTGTATGTGTGTCCACATTCTGACTCTGGCAAAACTGTCTGACAGGCTAGTTAAAGTTAGATGTTTGATGGGAAGGGCCTACATTTTGAACAATCATTTGACATTCTAACCTTTTACATCTACACCCCCGTTTCCAAAAAAGTTGGGACACTGTGTAAAATGTAAATAAAAACAGAATGCAATGATGTGCAAATCATTTAAACCCTATATTCAATAGAAAATAGTACAAAGACAATTTATCGAATGTTGAAACTGAGGCATTTTATTGCTTCTTGAGAAATATATGCCCACTTTGAATTTAATGCTAGCAAAATGTTTCAAAAAAGTTGGGACAGGGACAACAAGAGTTGTGTAATTCCAGGAAGAGTTGTGTAATTCCAAAAAACTGGTGAAATATCACACAACTAATTAGGTCAGTTGGCAACAGGTCAGTAACATGTTTGGGTATTAATAGATCATTCAGGAGAGGATGAGTCTGTCAGAAGTGAGGATGGGGAGGGGAAAGACTGCACAGACATATGTGCAAAAATTTAAGAATAACGTTTCTCAACATAAAATTGCTAAGCTTTGAGGATCTCATCATCTACGGTACATAATATCATTAAAAGATTCAGAGAATCTGGAGAAATCTCTATATGCAAGGGACAAGGCTGAAAACCAATATTGGATGGCTGTGATCTCCAGGCCCTCAGGCAGTACTGCATTAAAAACAGACATCACTGAATGGACTCAGGAAAACATCCGAAAACTGTTGTTTGTGTCGACAGTACGTCACTGCATCCACAAATGCAAGTTAAAACTCTACCATGCAAAGAAGAATCCATATATAAACAAGATCCAGAACCACCACCTCCTTCTCTGGGCCCAAGCTCATTTAAGATGGACTGAGGCAAAATGGAAAACTGTCCTGTGCTCTGATGAATCAATATTTTAAATTATTTTTGGGAATGATGGATGCCACGTCCTCCAGAATAAAGGGGAAAGGGCCATCTGGCTTGTTTTCAGTGCAAAAACCAGCATCTGTCATGGTATGGGGGTGCATTAGTGCACATGGCATGGGTGACTTGCACATCTCTCAAGGCACCATTAATGCTGAACAATATATACAGGTTTTGGAGCAACATATGCTGCCATCCAGACAAAGTATTTTTCAGAGAAGGCCTTGCTTATTTCAGCAAGACAATGCCAAACTACATTCTGCAGGTATCACAACAGCATAGCTCTGTAGTAAAAGAGTCTGGGTGCTAAACTGGCTTGCCTGCAGTCCAGACCTGTCCCCTATTTAAAACATCTGGCGCATTATGGAACACAAAATATGACGGAGACCACGAACTGTTGAGCGGCAGCAATCCTATATTAAGCAAGACTGGGAATACATTTCACTTATAAAACTACAGCAATAGGTCTCCTCAGTTCCCAAGCGCTTACACAATATTGTTTAAAGAAGCGGTGTTGATGCAACACAATGGTAAACATGCCCATCCCAACTTTTCTGAAACGTGTTGCTGGCATCAAATTCAAAATGGGCATGTATTTTTCCAAAATCAATAACATTTCTCAGTTTCAACATTTGATATGTTGTTTTTGTACTAAGTTCTATTAAATATAGGGATAAATGATTTGTACATCATTGCATTCTGTCTTTATTTACATTTTACGCATTGTCCCTAAATGCGTAACTAAATGGGAAACGGGGTTGCGCAGTACTAGTGCAAAAGTCTTAGGACCTGAAAGTAGAACAAGTCATTTATTTGGATAGTAACTGTTATTTGTTAAAATAATAATAAGTAATATTATGTTTACATATATTTACATATATACAGCTCCGGAAAAAATTAAGAGACCACTGTACCTTTTTCTTTCCTTTCCAAAAAAGTCGAAAAGGAAGGTTTTGATTGAGGAACAGAAGGGTTAAAATTAAGAGACCACTGCTTCTGTTCCTCACTCAAAACTTTCCTTTTCAACATTTTTGGAAAGGAAAGAAAAAGGTGCAGTGGTCTCTTAATTTTTCCCTAGCTGTATATATATTTTTTATTAGAACACTTACAACCCAAGTCAATGGCCTTAGTTCCACTTCCAGATGCCTAAGACTTTTGCACAGGTCTGTATATCTTTGTCAACCAGCCATTTTCTTCTAATGTCAGATGGTGCAGCACCATCCACACACAGTTGCCCTCCTGGAGTCATCCCAATTTCCGTGTCCTAACAGTGGGTCATGTCATGGGTGTAATGACTTGCATCAATGTAATGGTCAATCAATGTAATTGTTTTATGTCCAATTGCTTACCATTATCTGTCCTTTAAAAATGATGTTGATCAGTGTGTGTGTGTGTGTGTGTGTGTGTGTGTGTGTGTGTGTGTGTGTGTGTGTGTGTGTGTGCGCACACGTGTGTGTGTGTGCGCATGCGTGTGTGTGTGTGTGTGCACCTCTCCTTATCTCAAGAGATCTTGAAAAAATGTCTCATAATTCTGATTCTGGCAACTGATGTATTTCAATGGGCGCTATCTGCTCTTCAATAAAGGTGTTTGATTAGATTGTATCATAAACCCTGGATTCCATGCTTTTAAAGGCATTTCACTTTTCTTAGGATTCCCAGACTTGCTGCTCAACAAGTAGTACTTACAGTTCAGTATTGTTGTTGTTTTAGGAGCCCAGGTTGTATGGTTGTACAGTATCAAAACTAACAGTTGTTCTGTAGTATTGTTGTGTCCATGTTCTACATTGTTTCTGCATTATTAATAGAATGGAGAGAATTAAAGGAATATATGAATAGCCAATACCATCCAACAACAGTGTATAGTTTTACAAAAAAAGATTATTGAGAAAATTGAAGTGTTCTAAAGCATAGGTAGCCAAATTCAGTCATACAGTAGAAGCCTCAAACACTTGTTTTTTGTCTCTACCTGCTGGTGATTTGCACCCACTTGTCTGAATGAATCGCTGAGGATAAACATCGGTCCTCCAGGACTGGTGCTGCCTAGCCCTGTTTGAAAGGATAAAAATGTCACCCTTTGAAAGTGAATACACAAATACTGCTTGTCATTAAACCTCTGACGCAATGGTCTATACAGCTCCCATTTCAGTGCATTAAACCAGCTTATTCGTTAAACAAAACGTATACCTATGTCACAGTTTGAGGACCTTTTAAGATCATTAAAGTGTGAACTCCACCCAGCACAGTAGGAACATACCAACCACTTATATTCAGAGTAAGACCTTTTCCACCCACCAGCCAATGTCTTTGTCTTTTCCTTCTTCTGCTTCTGATTTCCCTCCTTCTTCTTCTACTTCTTCTCCTCATCCTCCTATTCCTCCCGCTTCTTCTCCTTTTCCTCCTCCTACTCTCCTGTTCCTTCTTCAAACCAAGTGGAAGTGGAATGTTGACATACCAATTATTACTTGCAGTAGGGTTGTCTCGAGTGATATCTTGATATGGAATAGATGTCTTCCATCCATCTATATTATGTGCACTACACTGTGGATCCATCTGCTCTTGGGGTTTCAAGTCACTGAACCCTAATTTTTCTCTTTCTCACTGAACCACTTAATTAGTCAAGATCATAAAATGCCTTTTCCCAGTGGAATTAGAGGACTTAATTCTTGTTGTATGTGGCCATGTCTGCCTGGATTGCTCTGAAACATTGTGTCACAGAGATTACGCTTCGGTCAAGAATACATTTAGGCTAGTTACCGTGCAGCTTTCAGGACACGTACAATAACATTATTTATCAGATTTTCATGAAACGGCAGTGGTTGGAACATTTTGTTTTGATATGTTTGACTGACAGACTTGATAGAAGACACCAAGACACAGTGGTGCAGATTGCAGCGCCATTTACAGAGCTATAAACATAATGATTGTCATAGCTCTTTGAATGGTACTGCCATATGTACTAAAATACCAGCTTGATCCACCGAATACCGACACGTTCCATGGACACCTGCACTCCTCGTTATAGGAGGCTGGACTAGGTATAGCTGTCCCTGTTCAAAGTTTACCAAGTCATGTTGTTGATCTGTATTCTGTCTGAGGATCCTGGCCACAGCTCACCTGTTCTCACCTGTAATTTGTTGTTATTTTAACGTTTGAAATCTTGATGAACGATGAGGCCTCAAAAAGGTCATGTACTCAATCTTCATCCGGAAGACTATCTGGGTGAAGTAAGACTGTCTACCCCAGAGCCTGGTTCCTGTGTAATCTGTAAAAATAAGCTTTATAAAATGGGTTATATGGTCAATATTTTCAAAAGTCTAAGGCCATCTGAGAAAATAGTTTCAAGCTATTTGTCTGGGCAGTAAAGTGTTTGACACTATATGACACTATATACTGCTCAATCCTAGTCCTGGAAAGCCATCATCCTTTAGGAAAAGCATTGAGCAGCCCTGCTGTATAACATTAGAATTGATAGAAATACACTTTTTTAGCTCATAGCAAATAGCATTGATTATTTTGTATGTCAAAATGCTGTGTTCTTTTGTAAAGTGTATAAATGTTGTGGTAAATAATAAACCAGTGTCTTTCAGAAGAGGACTGTAGTGCTGGTATGGTCACACATTACAGGTACAGTACTGTAGTCTTAAAGGTGCATTCAGGGATTTATGGCAACGCATTGTAAACTTGGTGCTCTCGAGCCAGTACTGGTCCCCGAAAATTGTGTACTATGTTGGGTATGTGCCATTATGTGCCTCATGTCATTAACAATGCTCACTTTCAAACTATGATGATCGCAATTCCACTAATAGATTCAATCATAATTAATATAATATTTGTTTTGCTATCTTCAGATAATAGCCCATAATAACAAGGCGAAAACACCTTTTTAGATATTTTGGCACATTTAACAAACTGAAATATCTCAGGTTCAGATCAATTGCCATGACATTCCAAAATTAGCACACATGCATTCTGTGTCCCTTTCATCATCCTTTAGAACTTGCTTCCAGAGCCTTATTGGACATGATTCAGAAAGGCATACACCTATCTATATAAGGTCCCACACTTCACATTACATGTCAGAACAAAAAACAAGCCATGAAGACCAAGGAAATAAGTTACCGAGCAAGTAAGGCCTTGGTCAGGAAGGTGAATATGAACCCAGTGGCTGCCTTAACAGAGCTTCCAGTTTTCTTAGCAGGGATGGGAGAACTCAAAAGGACGACAATCTCTGCAGCACTTCATCAATTAAGTCTTTATGGTCAAGTGGCTAGAAGGAAGACACTCCTGAATAAAAGGTGTTTTACAGCAGCCTGAAAGACAATGAAAACAAGATTATCTGGTCAACTGAGACCTAAGTTTATCAGTTAGGCCTGAATGCCAACTCATATGTCGATACGATGGAAACAAGGCACCACTCCACATCTGACTAATGCCATTGTTACGGTTGGTGGTGGGTGGGAACAGCATGCTATTGGAATGGCTCTCAGCGGCAGGGACTGGTAGGCTTGTTGGGATTGAGAAAGGATGAACACAGCAAAATATAGAAAGGTCCTTGAAGAAAAACACCTGATCCAAAGTGCACTGGACCTCTAACTGGTGGTGAAGATCTTTCAGCACGTCAACGTCCTGAAGCACACAACACTGGAGTGGCTTTAGGATAAGTCCGTGAATGTCCTTGAGTGGCTGAGCCAAAGCCCGGAATTGAACACAAATGAATATCTGTGGGGAGACATGAAGATCACCGTATATACAGCTCCGGAAAAAATGAAGAGACCCCTGCACCTTTTCCTTTCCTTTCCAAAAAAGTCAAAAATGAAGGTTTTGAGTGAGGACCAGAAGGGTTAAAATTAAGAGACCACTGCAAATTGAACGCTTCTGTTCCTCACTCAAAACTTTCCTTTTCAACATTTTTGGGAAGGAAAGAAAAAGGTGCAGTGGTCTCTTAATTTTTTCTAGAGCTGTATGTATATGTACCCAACCATTCAGAAGTTTTGGGTTACTTGGAAATGCCCTTGTTTCTGAAAGAAAAGCGATTTTTTTGTCCAATAAAATAACATCATACTGATTAGAAATTCTAGTTTATATAAAGACCCTCGTAGAAAACCAACACATTGGTTAGGAATGGATCTGTTGAGACATTCATTTTTGTAAGATTTTAATGTAATGGAAACTGAAAGACACAATTATTAGCTGTATTGGAGTTTTGTAAGAGAATTTATTGCAAAAGAGAAGTACAGTAATAAGTGCAGCTGGTTTTGACCATGAAGTACTTTTAGCCTACTGTACCTTTGGATCCATGTCTATCATTATATAGGTTCTAGAGGGCTTGCCTGTCTCAACTGCTGTTCTATCCTTGAATGAAATAGCTGTATTTACTTTCACCTTGTTAGTGTATGGTGTATCATATGTTATTGTAACAGTGAGTACTTTGACCACAACTTGAATGGCACTTTTCAAAGAATCTGAATGTGCATGTTTTAAATTGGTGCGGTACAAGTGACGTAAAATAACATTTTACATAATTGTATATTGATACAGATTTAAGGACCCAAGTTTAAGCTGACATTCAGCACATGCTCTCCCAGTTATAGAGAAAAATAGTCCATATAATGGTAACACTGCTGAGCCATGAAGAAGCTTTACCACAGAATTCATAGGAAAGTGCCCTCTCTGTGTCTATTTCAACCTTAAAGCATGAGGTGAGCTTTTTGAAAACTGAACATATGACTCAAATGGGTTTGTTTTACACTGTCAATGCATCACATAAATATGATAATTTTTACCTCTTCAAATGGACTGTCGGAAGTTACTTTTTTCTAGATAGAAAATATAACACTGTGGGCTCTGTTGGACACCATCCAGCTGCAGGCTTCTTGGAGAGCCTGTTGGTTTTAGAGTGACTCTTTCCATTTGTGTGGGGTCTGCTCAGTGTTATTGTAATGTATAAATAATTTAAAAATCCATAAACTCTCCACAATATGAAATGCGAATGAGATGTCATACCAATGTCTTAGAGAGGTTTAAAAAGTAACTTTGTTTAACTACACCACCAATCATTACTGTGGTGCAATACTGGGTTGTTCCATGCATTATGTGCCTTTTGAGAAGTGTGAATTTGGTAAGATGTTTTACCCATACGAGTCTGTCATCACTCAGGTGTGACTGGATTTGGTCATGTCATTATGTGTCGTCTGATTTTGTTATGTTTGTGCTAGCTGCACTATTTTTTTATTACTGTGTTCTGCAGAATCTTGCGAACCAGCCAATGTAAACCATAATGGTAAATTCTATTTCCGGTCATGTTGTGGAGGTGGGGTGCCCTAAAAAGACAAACGTCACTAAGACGTCTGTAAATATCAAACCATTTGTGACATGTTGAAAAGGACAAGCCGGAGGAATGCGCTGGTCATCGCCATTTTCCCCTCAGACACACAGAGCCTTAGATATAGCTGAATCCGTCCGGAGTCGTCAGTGGCAGTTGTCTTGTCACATAGGCAATCGCTATGACCAGATGGTTGCAGCGACAAGCTCATTAGCAATTCTGTTCAAATCGAGAGAGTCTCTGGAACACGTGGTTGTGTTGAGTTTTGCAGTAAGACGCCCACAAGCCATGAAATCAACCAAATAAGATAAGGAGTCAGTGGAAAATCACCCTCTTCAGGGTGCATTTACAAATATATTACTTACAAATTACCAGTTAGAGCTAAATATTAATGAAAATATGTTCTATATTCCGTAGTCTCTGGAACAAGCAGGTGGTTTTGGTTTTTCTCTAGGACACCGATCTAAAATAGTAAGAGTGAGCTCTGTACACTGTGGGAAAATGAGGGACAATGAGGGTAAAAAAAGCTTTTCCTAAACAATAATAAAAATCTATACTTTTTTCCTATCTTTTGGATAGAAAATAAGCAGAGAATTAATTAAATAGTCAATTTTTTTTATTTTCTACATATTATGGAAAACAATTTTTAGTAGAATCTGCTTTCTTACACAATAACAGTAATGGTCCTTTCATTGTCATATCAAATCATTTTCTATTATTTGTAGGGGCGAAAGCTGTGTACAGTTGAAGTCGGATGTTTACAGCCAAATGCATTTAAACTCAGTTGTTCACAATTCCTGACATTTAATCCTAGTAGAAATTCCCTGTCTTAGGTCAGGTAGGATCACCACTTTATTTAAAGATTGTGAAATATCAGAATAATAGTAGAGAGTATTTGGTAGCATTGCCTTTAAATTGTTTAACTTGGGTCAAACATTTGGCTCAAAGGCATCCACAAGATTCCCACAATAAGTTGGGGGAATTTTGGCCCATTCTTCCTGACATAACTGATGTAACTGAGTCAGATTTTAGGCCTCCTTGCTCGCACACTTTCAGTTTTGCTCACACATATTCTGTAGGATTGAGGTCAGGGCTTTGTGATGGCCACTCCAATATATTGACTTAAGCCATTTTGCCACAAATTTGAAAGTATGTCTGGGGTCATTGCCCATTTTGAAAGACCCATTTGTGACCAAGCTTTAACTTCCTGACTGATGTCTTGTGATTTTGCTTCAATATATGGTGATAGTGTTCTTTGGCTTGTAAGCCTCCCACTTTTTCCTCAAAACATAACGATGGTCATTATAGCTAAACAGTTAAATTTTTGTTTCATCAGACCAGAGGACATTTCTCCAAAAAGTACGATCTTTGTCCCCATGTGCATTTGCCTTAGTAGTCTGGCTTTTTATGGTGATTTTGGAGCAGTGGCTTTTTCCTTGCGGACTTTCAGGTTATGTCGATATAGGACTTGTTTACTGTGGATATAGATACTTTTGTACCTGTTTCCTCCAGCATCTTCAGTAGGTCCGTTGCTGTTCTGGGAATGATGAAGAACGTTCATCTCTAGGAGACAGAACGCATCTCCTTCCTGAGCAGTATGACAGCTGCATGTTCCCATGGTGTTTATACTTGCGTACTATTTGTACAGATGAATGTGGTACTGTACCTTCAGGCATTTGGAAATAGCTCCCAAGGATGAGCCAGACTAGGGAAGGTCTACAATTTCTTTTAAGAGATCTTGGATGATTTCTTTTGATTTTACCATGATGTCAAGCAAAGAGGCACTGAGTTTGAAGATAGGCCTTAAAATACATCCACATGTACACCTTCAATTGACTCAAGTGATGTCAATTAGCCTATCAGAAGCTTCTAAAGCCAAGACATCATTTTCTGGAATTTTTCAAGCTGTTTAACGGCAGAGTCAACTTAGTGTATGTAAACCTCTGACCCACTGGAATTGTGATATAGTGAATTATAAGTGAAATAATCTGTCTGTTAACAGTTGTTGGAAAAATGACTTGTGTCATGCACTTAGTAGATGTCCTAACCGACTTGCAAAAACTATAGTTTGTTAACATGAAATCTGTGGAGTGGTTGAAAATGAGTTTTAATGATTTCAGCCTAAGTGTATGTTAACTTCTGACTTCATCTGTACCTGACTATAGCCGTATGATATGATTTAACTTTTGAATGTTCTGTGTTTTATTTATTTTTTAAAAACATAGTTTCAATATTCTAAAACAAGACTTCCATCCACATAATAAGGGAGAGATGTAAATTAATCACTAATCACATGAAATCAAAACAGAAATTAAATTCATTGGTCTTTAGAACAATGGTGAAATAAGAGGTGTCACTTCTATACATAGAAGTGACACTGGTTTTACAAAATGACATGTCAAAAAGCTGAAATGCAGGTTTTAAAAACGTGATATTAAGGCACCATTTCAATAAAAAATGTTGAGCGGATGCTAATCTCGATGTAAAATTAAAAGGCTCTCCAGCACTACAGTAGGTTCACTGTCTCCATGTCAGATGCTTTTTTTCCGTCAAAGAAACAAGTCAGGAAGTCAGGATTTCTCTACTACTTCAACAGCATCTGTCACTCAATTCGGGAAAAAAAATCAACCCTCTTTTTTTTGTTCCATTGCAAGCTTCAAAATGTCGATGTCATTATATTCATCCGTGAAATAAAAGTACCTCCACAGCAGGCTTGCCTGTGTATTAGCTAACCTATACACCCACAGCTGCCCGCTGGCATTTTAATGCCTTTCTGGCCTTCCGCTTGTGTAGGTGTGTGTGTGTTCATTTGCATCCGTTCAGCCAGCCAGGGAGCAGTCCATATCCTGGCCTCACTGAGAGACCCATCGCACAACTTGACTTCTCATTGTGCTCTGTCAAGCTGGCACCGGGCATTGTAAGACGCTTCCTGTGTTATACTGTATGGGCATTATGTATCATGTAATGTATCATTTAAAGTACAGTTTCACTATTTCTCAAGCTGTTTACTAGTTTTCTTTTTTGAACTTCAGCCACTAAAGGTGGTATTTTTCATTTAGCCGGTATCCTCAGAGAGACATAAGATCACAACTCTATTATGCAGGTTAACATTTTGACACCCCTGCCTATTGCCCCCTATTGCCCCCTATTGCCCCCTATTGCCCTGACTGGCCCTCTTTTAGAGAAAGTGGAACGTAAGCGTTAGAGATCTCCCATGCTGTGTCTAGACACCCTCCCGGTGCCCTGGTATGAACAATAACAGGTTGGAGTAGATTCGTTTTTATTAGTTTCCCTCTGTTACAAAGGAAATTAAGCGTGGAATTTGCAAAATTGCAGATCACAAAGTTGTATGCTAATATTTTCAATTTTCAATCTTCCTACTGAACTATTTTCAAACAGTTCAGTAGGAAGACTTAGCCCTCAGCTTCTTTGTTATACTGTGGATTTTTCTTTCAATAACATTGCAAAAAACTGACATCACCCAGATAACTAGCAAAGCAAACTGGATCTTATTATATTCTTTCCTGGCCCCTGCTTTCTGAATCATTTCATTTCACTATTTATATTTTTTTAAATGATGACTGTTTAGTTATTCTCCAAACAAAATTGTTTAGCCAAAATGTAGCTAAGAAGTTAAAACCATCTTGCTGTAAATTATGAAGTTCACTGTGTTTCAACTGCCCTCCTCTACCAGAGGAGCTATGCATGTATACAGTAATTCCTAATGGAGTTGCCTGACCTTACACTCTCAATTATTGCGACTGGCGGTATTCTGCAGTATGTATACGGAGTTGGTTGTGTTCTCTTCAGTGTGTTGGTTTCCCCACTGAAGCACTGTGACTGTACCACACTGTATTATAGGGGACAGGTCTAACCCTTGGCTGTGGTGGGGGTCACATCTGAGTGGCTGTTATGCCAATAATGAGTCATTATTAGTTGTAAACGAGATAAGACTGGAGTTGGATGTCACCTGTCTTTGATCATCCACCACCAGGTAACAGTATACAGACCAGGTGAAAGAAGGCATACAGTGGCCAAAAATATTGTCACTCGTTTCATTTGGTATTCACATGTGTATCTATTTATTCAGCAGTTCAACAAAACCAAAATATCTGTATATTTCACAATATCTTAGCTTATCCCAATTCTAAAATGACCCAGGCAATATTATTGGCCCCTTATACAAGTAAATAGAAATGATTAGATTTTAAGCAGGTGATTCTGCTTTACTTTTGTATTGAACTGTGGTAAGCTGCAGGTGCCTAAATTATGAAAACAACAAATTCAATCAGTTTAAATAAAGAAAATGGCTCAATCTCCAAGATTGCAGCCAAACAATATGAAGGCTATGAATCTCCTATAGACCTGCTGTTCCGTTTTTCACCGTACATAATGTTTTCAATACATTCTCGGCCCATACTACTGTATCCAAGCTCCCTGGACGTCACAGATTCAAGTTGACCTTGCGAGTTCTAACTGTTGTACAAGTTCCAACAGTTGCAACTTGTAACATCCGCCGCCAACTTAATGAAAGGGTCTTGTCTTGGAAGCCTGATTGCAATGAGCCAAAACACCTGAACATGCCACTATCCTTGAGGGAGAATCTCCTCTGAAGAGATTAATTTTTTTGTGAGATTTTGGTAAAGCACTCCATCTCAGATAGCAAAATGAAGCTTTGAAATAAAATACAACCTTCCGCATTGTCAAACATGGAGGAGGTCCAGTGATGTTGTAGGGTTTCTTTACTGCCTCTCGTACTGGGAGCCTTTAATGTTTGCTTGGCATCATGAAATCAGGAGAACACCAAGGCATTTTGAACAGCCGTGTTAAACCCAGTGTCAGGAAACTGGATCTCCATCAGAGGTCATAGGTCTTCTAACAGGACAGTGACCCCAAATATACTTCAAAAGCATTCAGGAATGGTTCGAGACAAAATGCTGGCTAGCACTGAGTCCAGATCTAAATCCTAGAGATCTGAAAACAGCAGTTGGAAGACGCCCAGTTTGCATTAGAAGATTGGCCAAAACTGCCAGAGGAAGCACTTGATTGCACTTATTTTGGCCTAAGATGGCTACCAAATATTGATATGCTACTAAGTATTCAGTCTAAGGTGTCAATAATGTTGTCATTGCTGTTTCTGTTTACTTCCAGATTTAAAAGGATACTTTAGGTCCTGAATCAAAAACATTCTGTAATATTAACGTACTATTAATATTTAGACACAATTATAATATTATTGTGTTTAAACCTCTCTCACCTAGAGTAGTGTGTGACTGACTGTGAATGTGTGCACCCCTAGGGTTATATACCACCCCCCCACCCCCCCACTCACTGCAGTGCATAGCATTATGCATAGCCCATTAGTGCATGGTGTTTGCCTATGGACAAGACGTTAACATTTATTCCATCAGCTCTGGCCCAGATTTCTGAACAAATCTTAACCAGCTATAGACACCTACTGTATGTTTAGGTTCAGGTTTGGGCCAATCTGGATGTCTGTGGATGAGATCCAGGCCAGGGAAATTCATAAAAATAGAAAAATTTCTTCTGGCAATTAGTCAAGTGGAAGATGCTGTTTTGGTCTGCTGTATATCAAAACATACAGCTATATTTTATTTGAGCAGTTTTTATCAATAATGTGTTGTTGCAAACGTGTTTTATGGTGCGCTACAGTACTAAAGCCCTGTTGCTTGGCAGAGCTGTCAAATTGAAAAGGTAAAACTGTGAGCACTCAACCCAAATGTTTCACATAAAAAATCTAATCTCACAATTGATTGTACATGCTGAATTTCGTATGTTCACTGTGACAGACTATTTGCTTTTGTAGTTCTGTGTTATTCAACAAAGTTATATTATAAAGTTATATAAAATATATAAAGTTATATATAAGTGCACCAAAACTTTATACATATGTATATATATAAAGTTATATAAAAGTGCACCAAATTCGCAGGTGACCTCTTGTGTTGTAGAACCCACAAAGTCCATTGCGAAGAAAGACAATTCCTACTGCTGTGCCATTCAGAATGTTGATGTTTCAAATTGAAACAATGAATAGTTTACAGATCATAAATGCATGCGTTCTCTAGAAAATATGCATGGTGTGCAAGCTGCCTGATTTTAGAAAATATTTAAATGTGTTAGACTTTTTAAATGTGTCCGTCTTTTAAAACTCTTTTTTTTTCAAAAATGTACATTTGAGAGAAATATGACTTTTAATTACATTTAATGAACAAAAAAAACATTAAGAAGTCTTGTTTTGGAATAGTCATGATTGCGGCCTACTTGCTTGTCACGTCCGTGTGTGCAGTGTAACATCGTGCTTATAATGCCATGCTTATCAAAAAACAGATTTCTTGGGCTTTGCTTACTTGAAGGGGCACTATGTAGAGTCCTGACAATAACACGACTTCACTCCTTCTCGTCTTCCCTTACCGAACGAGACTGGTATAGTACTAGCTAGTCCAGGGTGGTTTAAGGTGGGAAGGAGATGGCTGCAAGTCTAAAGCGAGTATAATGAGATTACAAGTCAATGCAAACTGTTAAACGGACCAGCAACAAATTTGAAATGGGTAATATGTCAGTCACTGATTTATTTTGTAGAAAAATATTTCTATATAATTTTAAACATTAACTTAAATCATTAACTGCAGATTGCTTGTTTTATGTTAATAATATAGTAAAAATCAAAAATTTTGCCCCTGTCATTACATTAAATATTGTTTGGAAATGAAAAAAAAATCAAAATTAAAATCATACTATTTTACAACATTTTAATTAATTCAAAAGTAGTCAAGGTGATTTACCATAAGAAACTGAAATTAATTATTCAAGGTGTTTTAACAATACAGCAAAAACCTAAAGTAATTCAAATAAACACACAATATATTACACAACATGAACCCCCCTTGAACCAAACATATTCACCTTCTTTCAACCAAACCCTCGAAATCCTCTTTAAAGTTGTGACCTTGACTGTACAATGCATTTTTGGGTGAATGATGTATCTGAATGTTGAGGACCAGTAATTTCAAAATTACATTGATTGGCACACTAAAAAGTTCATATGTATGCTTGCATAGTTGTGTAGAAATGTTGCTGACCTAACTAAGTTGCTCAATGGACAGCGCAAGTCTGTATTACTCAGGAATACATAAATACATACCATCATGAAACTGATTGAGATCAATACCTTGTTATTGTAAGTCATTGATGCCTTATTGTCACACTGGATACGAGTGTCTTCTAAATCGGGGAGTTGGGTAGCAGGCAGTGTAGAGTAGGGAATGGACATACCGGTCTAACAGAAGGAAGTCAAACAGACAAATGACATGCGTTTTAACCTATGGTAGCTTTTGTGAGACTGTCGCACCATCCTTGTTGTATATAACTCCTCAAAGAAGAGTAGGGGGGAATCTCTACAATCTGTCCATATAATTGATTACACACATTCTGCATCATAAATGTACCTAGGAATAGTGTTTCCTGCACATGTAGTCCATTAGAAGCAGTGTCACCATCTTCCTTTCGGTCTTTGTGGGCAGGTTGTACCACTGCATTAGCTAGACCACCACAAGCAGGATATTGTTGGGCTAAACACTGCAATGTGGCAGCAATTACAGACTGCTCAGTTGGAAAGCTGCAGCACTTCCCTTAAATCCCGGAACATTAGACAGTTGTGAGAGGGTTTTTTAAAGGTAAATTTCACGGCCAATTTCTAAGCAGGATTGCCTTTGGTTTAGTTGTTTATGAACAGCTCGTAATGGTTTTAATGCTGATGGCCTGCAGCTCACACAGAGTCAATGGCTTGAGAGTGAAAAGTCGTATTCACTTCAGCGTGAGCGGTTTAGTCCAGAGAAACCCTTATGGTTGGTTTCCAAATGTGCATTTCGGTAACACTTAATTTTAAGGCATCCCTGCTTCAGTTTAATGTGTGTTAACAGAATAGCATAAATTGTTGCTCATTGTAATAATAATTGTTGTACTCTCTCATAGACAAATCTAATGTCTTGTGGGCATGGGAGGGCAAACATGACTTTCTAAAGTCAACCAGGGAGTCAACGGGGGGGGGGACTGTATTTCTTGCACGTCCGCAAAATGTATGTTCTACACAGTGTTGCTGAGAACAGCCAGTGTGAATGCCATGATAACTAATCTGGACTCGTCTGAGAGAGGTACTAATTGGTCTGGCATCTGGGCACTAACCCAGCCCCTAAATGTGCTTGACCCATAATGCCACACCACAGGGGTATTCCCATGGGCATTGAGTGTTCCTGAGTGGTCCAGTCAAAGTCCCCATCATAGATCTGGATAGATGTGTCATCTCTGCACAGTCTAAGTTTGGCTTTTGTATGACCATGTTCAGTGGCCACAGAGATAGATAAGGCATCCCTATTTACAGGAGTTCCAAATAGCGCACTCGCGAGGTGCCCTTGTGGTGCCATTGAGCCAGTCTCCGGTGTCCTGGTGAAATTCCCAACCTGACAAAATTCCTGTCATGCCCAGCTATTCATCCCCCTCACTCCTAATTGGCTTCTATCACTCCTCAGTTCACCTCATAGATGATGCATAGTGAGAGTTCTGACAGGATTTTGATATTGGTAATAAAAATGTTTATATAAAAAATTTAAATTATTGACATCGTTTGATAAAAATTATCCACCATCAGTGTATCCAAGGTGTTTTAGACAGTTGAGGTAGATCAGATAGTAGGTCAGTCGTACAGATCAGGTGGTATAGCATAGTGTTTGCAGTTCCCATCTGGGGCCTGCACTAGTACTCAGTAGTAAATATTACTACAATAATCATAATGATAGTGGAATAAATCTTAATGCTGTAGATGCAATTTTGCAAATTCTTTTAAGTTTTTTCTCAGTTACAGTCATATGCTATTATCTAATAATAGCAAAATGAAGATGCTGGACGGGTCACAAATTAAACAAGTAAATGGATTAAATATCTTATATTTTGGCATGATTATAATGTTATTTTAAACACCTTTTCCTCAATTTGTACAAAGCTACCAGAGATTATTAATTTTTGACAGAACTGGGAAATTCTCTCTTTTGAAATTACAATGTTAAAGTTTTGTAAGGTTGGATACCACTAGAACAAGATTCAAGCAGGAAAGGTACACCTACATAGCCCAGCTAGCTAAACACTTGGCAGCTTTAAGTAGCTGGTTAGTGTTTGCCAGCAACACTGGACATTTGTTTTTTGTTTTTATGTAAACCTACCATTTTTCTTATAGTACTCAACATATTGAATATCAGCTTACCAGCACTAAATGAATATTATTCTGAATCCACATAATGTGAAAATACAATCTATTGTTCTAAACAAATGCCTGTTTCTTGGCAAATGCATCTGATCTTTGCAAGTCTAATTATGGTTTGGTTTAAGACATCAAAAACACAGACTCTGAATCATTGAGTTAATAGGAGCTGAATTATAGCTCAAAAGCCACTTCAATTACAAACACTGTGATATTATTTTTTGTTTCAGTTGCACTAACGTTTTATATTAAGTGAAAGAGAGGTCAAAGTTGACCAGCCTTTCAATCATGCAGACGTTTCAGTGTGGTTAAAGGTAGAGTAGTGTTTTCAAATAGGAGTCTCATCATCTTTACTCTGTCTTGACTTACTGTATATTGTAAGCCGAATTCTGTACAAAGTGGTTTATGGTATATTTTAATATTTGGTATATTTTATTATGGTATATTTTAACAGTTGATCTGAATATGGCCATTTAAAACACTCTGACTACATTATAGTTTATCACGAATCCTTGTAGACTAGTTACTTATCCTTGTCGACTCCTTTATGTCCATGAAGGGCAACCCAGGAAAAAGAAAATAGCTAATTTCTGCAAAGCCAAACCTAATTTACTGTAATCCAAGACCTTCAGGTTAGCCAGAGTGCTTGAACCTGGCTGCATACTGTCGGCTAATGCTGCTGTCTCCGCGTGCTTTTTAACTGACTTGACAATGCCTCTCTCATAGACTACTAGTTCAAAAAAGAATAAATCTTGTGTTAAAAATATTGATATGTCCTTTGTTTATTCTGTGTGTTGTATGTTTTGTTGGTGTATAATCCACTAAATATCAGTATGTGTTGAGGAACATTGATTGATAATCCTGTATCACTTTGAAACTAATGTTTAAAACTTTAACATCATTTCAGGTATGCTGCCCTACACAATGGAAACCACATTGAACAGGAAAAGCAGTCGTTACAAAGAGAGGACACAGAATCTCCTGAGTCCTGCTTCTGAGGACCACAGGGTGTCAGACAGAGAAACACCAGCCCATGCAGGCTGCGACAGGGACTGGGTTTGATCCAGCCCTAGAGGGAGCTCATTCAAAAACAGCCTCTCCAACTAAGAAACAGCCAACTCTACATGTCCGGAATTCATTCTTAGTAGCTGGATTTGATTATGGACTGTGTAACCCTATAAGGTGAAAAATGTTGCCAAAGCTATTTGATATGAACATTGTTTTCAGATATGTCGTTCCATGTTTCCTTTCTTTAGAAATGGGAAAAAAATCACTTAAAATCTTTTTGATCCACTATAGTGTAGCTCTGCTAGAAGATGGCTGTTCCAGTAATTCTTAGTCTCATCTGACATAAAAGTAAACGTTTCTATAAGCTTTATTGATTAAAGGAGCTGCCATTCACAGGCCCAGAGAACTCATAACCCCTTAGAATAAAATATTATAAATATTCATATTAAAATGAAGTTCATTTTGAACTTCAGATCTCTTATCTCTGCCTGTTATTGGTGCCCAATACGTAATCACTAGCAGCCTTGATCCAATAACTATCCTTTGATGCTTGGCATAATCTTCAATTGCAGAAAATGATAGAAAGTAATTGAACACACCTAAGGTTTGGTATGGTATGAAGTAATTCAGCCCTTGACTGGCTCTTGAAGTGCATTATTAGCTGATACACCACAGAAATGATCCATCCCTTCCCTGCCACTCAGATGTCTACAAAGATGGACGATGCAATAAGAAGGAAATGTTTCGATAAAGAATTTTTAAAGGTTATAGTTGCTGAAGCCATCTAATCTTGGTCACAGTATTTTGCCTCCTACTGATGTGTGTGTTGGTTGTCTACTATGTGTGTTGTATGATGAATATTGTGTGTGTGTGTGTGTGTGTGTGTGTGTGTGTGTGTGTGTGTGTGTGTGTGTGTGTGTGTGTGTGTGCACGCGCTTTATAAAGTGACCATATGAACTGCAAATGCCTTTAGTCTAGTCAATAACTGGTGTGATTGAGAGTCAATGCAAGTAAAACTTATTTTTTATTCATATTATTTTGCGGAAGGGTTTACCCACCATTTGCTGAAACGTTTATTGAATGAATTGAAAGCAACACTTTGTTCACCGCAAACGTCAATCATAGATTACCCACACATTTTTTTACCACTAAATCATTTAATCCAATTTCTTATACATTACTAAAAGTAAAAACATGCCAGAATGTACTACGACATTCATACATTTTATATTCATGAACAATCCAAGGTATACATTACATGTATATGTAGCACTTAAGCCAGTGTTTGCCTAAAATGTAAACATTAGCTTTTTCACTTAGGTTCTTATCCTGTGCAGTTTCAGAGCAAACAAATACACTTTCTGAATCCTTGATAACAAAGATGCTTAGGTTGTTTAGAAGGCATCCCCCACAAAAGCTAACGTTTCATTTTCTATGAGTCACCTAAATCAGTGGGTCAATGGTGCTATTTTCTTTCCAAAGCACTGGTGATATTTCCTCACAGAAAACAACGTAAAGAGATTAGACAGTCATACAGAAGAAGATGTAGATTACCAACTTCAATTTACCCACACATCCATCCGTTAAACACAGATTCAAGCAACAAATATCATCAAGTTAAATTTAATAGAAAGTAACAGAAAACATAGTATGTACAATGTCGATGTTTCTGTAATATAGGTACAAAAATAATTGAATTCTCGTTGTTTTTTCTGAGTAGGGTGTTAGGGGCAGGGTCGACTGTGTTACACATTAAGCCAAACGTCATTACAACCATCCTCTCTTCCACCTTACAAAACCAAAATGTTAGTCACTCACTCCTCCATACTGAGTTAGGATGTAATATTGTTCTTCATAAAAATCTATATTTGTTATTTTTTATTCACAAAGCTTTTATTTGGAGAATTCGGTCAGAATATGCTGAATTTGTGGATTGCAGGGTTGAGGCCCATTCAAATTGAATGTTGTCAGAGCATGAAGAGATTCATATTTATATTTTTAAAAAGTATAATGTGTATAGATAGTGTGTATATATATATATATATATATATATATATATATATATATGTGTGTGTGTGTGTGTGTGTGTGTGTACACTCACTACCGTTTATAAGTTTGGGGTCACTTGTTTTCTATGGAACATACATGAAATGAGTTTGAATATGAACATTTTGCAAAATGAAAAGGAAATATAGTCATTAACAAGGTTGGAAATAATGTTTTTTTTTATTGAAATAATAACTGTGTCCTTCAAACTTTGCTTTTGTCAAAGAATCTTCCATGGCATTGCAAAACGTAGTCATAGCCTTCTTTCTTCAAGATCCCTTTGACCCTATACAAATCCTACACTCTAACTCCACCAAAGCACCCCCAGACCATCACATTGCCTCCACCATACTTGACAGATGGCTCCAGCATTTGTCATTTGGTCTGCGTCTCACGAATGTTCTTCTTCGTGATCCAAACACCTCAAACTTAGATCAGTCTATCCATAACACATTTTTCCAATCCTCTGTCCAGTATCTGTCTTCCTCTGTCCAGTATTAGTCTTCTTTTGCCCATATTAATCTTTTTTTTTCATTGTCCAGTCTGAGATATGCCTTTTTCTTTGTAACTCTGCCTTGAAGCCCAGCATCCCGCAGTCACCTCTTCACTGTTGACATTGCGACTGGTGTTTTACGGGTACTATTTAATGATTCTGCCAGTTGAGGACCTGTGAGACTTGTGTTTCTCAAACTAGACACTCTAATATATTTGCCCTCTTTCTCAGTTGTGCACTGGGGCCTCCCACTCCTCTTTCTGTTCTGATTAGAGCCAGTTTGCACTGTTCTGTGAAGGGAGTACTATACATTGTTGTACAAGATCTTCAGTTTCTTGGCAGTTTTTTGCATGGAAAAGCCTTCATTTCTCAGAACAAGAATATACTCATGACTTTCAGCAGAAAGTTCTTTGTTTCTGCCCATTTTTAGCCTGTAATTTAATCAAGAATTGCTGATGCTTCAGATACTCAGCTAGTCTAATGATAGACAGTTTTAATGCTTCTTTAATCTGCACAACAGTTTTCAGCTGTGCTAACATAACTGCAAAATGGTTCTGTAATGATCAATTAGCCTTTTAAAATGATAAACTTGGATTGGCAAACACAGCGTACCATTGGAACACAGGGCTGATTGTTGCTGATAATGGGTACACCTATGTAGATATTCCATTAAAAATCATCTGCTTCCAGCTACAATAGCAGTTTACTTAACTTTATGTAACATGGTGAATTTGATGTTATTTTAATGGACAAAAAAATTGCTTTTCTTTTGAAAACAAGGACATTTCTAAGTGACCCCAAACTTTTAAATGGTAGTGTATATACTTCTGGCTTTTATATATATATTTATATATATATATATATATAATTTTTTACTTCAACCTTCATTAATAAGTCCTTGAGAATAGAAACCCTTATTTCAATGATTGAAGTGAAATTTCAGTTTACTTCTGGCTTTGACCCCAAATTTGACCCCAACTCTGCTACACAGACTATTCAGGGGTTTTCAGAGCTAATGAAAATTGTGTTATTTTTAAGGTTTTGTTCAGAAATATTCTTTTTTATTTGATTTGTTGTTGCAGCAACTAACAGCTAAATGTATTTGGAATATATAGGCTGAGCATTTACAGTGCTAGACCCTCTCGATGCAGATTATCAAAACAATATGTTTTTGTTGTTCTTTTGTTTGCCCTTCAAGAATTTCAAACTGTGACCTTATCTGTAATTAAAGCACTAGCACTTTTATAATATATAGATGAAAATGTAAAAAGATTTTTCCATAGTCTTCTTATCAGTTGATTGTCTGAGACCAACAAGGTATTTTGATCACGTAAGTTATTTACTTCCCTTTTCATTCCTTGATTTATTTTTTTATTTTAGATTATCCATTTTGAAAAGTCTGTTGTATAATACTTTTAAAGGTGGATAGAAAATTAAATGCTACATGTACAGTCTATGAAAACTCATTCTATTGATATACCAATCTAAATCTCCTCAAAGCATTTCCTTTGTGAGTGGAGCTTTACTTGCTTATAGTACATCCGTAGATTTTGTACAAACAATGCCAAACGATGTTTGTCCTTGAACAATCTTAAAACTGAATTTGTCTATTTTTCTTTGTTTACATTTTAAAAAATTGTATTCACCAATTAAGCAGGTTATGAACTGTACTGTCACCATAATTCAGGCTTAGACTTTTGAGGATTTTATATTTTTGTCTGCAAAAAGTGTAATGTAAGTCTGAAGAGACATGGAGAAGTTGTATGATGAATTTATATTCCTGTATCTCTGCTGGCACAGTAAAATGACTGAATATGTACAGTATGCTACTATACTATAGTACACAGATGTGTGTGCCTAGTCTTATACAGCTGTAGATTGAGCTCTGTTATGTTTACGATGTTCGTAAACCTTGTACATCACAACATACTGTTGCCTGTTTTCAATGGATGTGGCCAGCATAAGAATTTCAGACAAACAATTAAGAGTCGTCCCATCATGTTCTGATGTAGATAGATCTGCAGCAAACACACTTCTGTTGTGATATATACATCTCTGTGATCAGCATGGGTAGATATCTGATGGTTTAAAGTTCAGAATTAGAATTGTACCTGTGGTAGTAACATACCTGTACATTTCATCTTTAATTTAGTTACAGCCGAGAGATATTTGAAAGGATAGCCTTTAAATTCCTCATAGTTGACAGGTAATACTGGGAATTACGGTAAATACAGTACAAGTAAAATGTTTGGACACACTTACCAACTTCAGTGTGTCCCAACTTTTTACTGGTTCTGTATATACATATATATTCTCTTTAAGTAGTCCTGTACACACTCCTTTCATCATTGTTTGATAAAATACACATACATAAAGGTCACAGCGATGATACCTGAAATACTTCACCTGTTCATTAGTCATCAGAACCACAGGCTTCTCCCCTGTGGTGTGTTAACATCCCTGTCTCTGCATGATGCGTTGCCAGCTGCTAACAAGCATCTATCGCCCCGATCGTGTCCCTTTTCACTCAAAGAGATCTGATAAACAGGCATGTGTCCTTGGATCTTCTAGACCACTCAGAAAATGTTGGTACATTCAGAATGTAGAAATAATGAAGGGTTGGCAACTATAGTCACTTCCAAAATGATTGGCACATGTCATAAATATGAGCAAAATGGGTTGTCTAAAATAAAATACGCTGCTACTGAGAAAACTGTTTAAAACACTCTTGTACAAATACACTGTTTTACTAATACAATTGCTCAAATATATATATATATATATATATATATATATATATATATATATATATATATATATATATACACAGTATCTCACAAAAGTGAGTACACCCCTCACATTTTTGCAAATATTTGATTATATCTTTTCATGTAACAACACTGAAGAAATGACACTTTGCTACAATGTAAAGTAGTGAATGTACAGCTTGTATAACAGTGTAAATTTGCTGTCCACTCAAAATAACTCAACACACAGCCATCAATGTCCAAACCGCTGGCAACAAAAGTGAGTACACCCCTAAATGAAAATGTCCAAATTGGGCCCAATTAGCCATTTTCCCTCCCCGGTGTCATGTGACTCGTTAGGGTTACAAGGTCTCAGTGTGAATGGGGAGCAGGTGTGTTAAATTTGGTGTTATCGCTCTCACACTCCCTCATACTGGTCACTTGAAGTTCAATATGGCACCTCATGGCAAAGAACTCTCTGAGGATCTGAAAAAAATAATTGTTGCTCTACATAAAAATGGCCTATGCTATCAGAAGATTGCCAAGACCCTGAAACTGAGCTGCAGCACGGTGGCCAAGACCATACAGCGGTTTAACAGGACAGGTTCCACTCAGAACAGGCCTCGCCATGGTCGACCAAAGAAGTTGAGTGCACGTGCTCAGCATCATATCCAGAGGTTGTTTTTGAGAAATAGATGTATAAGTGCTGCCAGCATTGCTGCAGAGGTTGAATGGGTGGGGGGTCAGCCTGACAGTGCTCAGACCATATGCCGCACACTGCATCAAATTGGTCTGCATGGCTGTCGTCTCAGAAGGAAGCCTCTTCTAAAGATGATGCACAAGAAAGCCCGCAAACAGTTTGCTGAAGACAAGCAGACTAAGGACATGGATTACTGGAACCATGTCCTGTGGTCTCATGAGACCAAGATAAACTTATTTGGTTCAGATGGTGTCAAGTGTGTGGCGGCAACCAGGTGAGTAGTACAAAGACAAGTGTGTCTTGACTACAGTCAAGCATGGTGGTGAGAGTGTCATGGTCTGGGGCTGCATGAGTGCTGCCGGCACTGGGGAGCTACAGTTCATTGAGAGAACCATGAATGCCAACATGTACTGTGACATACTGAAGCAGAGCATGATCCCCTCCCTTTGGAGACTGGGCCACAGGGCAGTATTCCAATGACCCCAAACACACCTCCAAGACGACCACTGCCTTGCTAAAGAAGCTGAGGGTAAAGGTGATGGACTGGCCAAGCATGTCTCCAGACCTATACACTATTGAGCATCTGTGGGGCATCCTCAAACGGAAGGTGGAGGACCGCAAGGTCTCTAACATCCACCAGCTCTGTGATGTCGTCATGGAGGAGTGGAAGAGGACTCCAGTGGCAACCTGTGAAGCTCTGGTGAACTCCATGCCCAAGAGGGTTAAGGCAGTGCTGGAAAATAATGGTGGCCACACAAAATATTAACACTTTGCGCCCAATTTGGACATTTTCACTTAGGGGTGTACTCACTTTTGTTCCCAGCGGTTTAGACATTAATGGCTGTGTGTTGTGTTATTTTGAGGGGACAGCAAATGTACACTGTTATACAAGCTGTACACTCACTACTTTACATTGTAGCAAAGTGTCATTTCTTCAGTGTTGTCACATGAAAAGATATAATCAAATATTTGCAAAAATGTGAGGGGTGTACTCACTTTTGTGAGATACTGTATATACATATATATACATTATTTATATATTATATTGAAACAATGCATATTTTGCTTTTAAATGATAGGTGTAAAAATGATCGGCACCCCTAAGAATTCTTCAAACAAAACCCTGGCAATTAGATGCACCAGTATGAAAAAAGCCTATTAGGAATAGTTTTTAGAGCAACAAACAAATACAAGCACTGGAGTTTCAAAATGGTGTTGGCTCTTGGATTAGAACTGTGTTGTTCAAGACATGAAAACAGAGTTCTTTGGCTCCAACCCACAGTGGGTTGCAGGAAAAAACAACTGTAAAATACGGTGTTGGATCTTTGATTTTTACGGGTCTGTTTGGCTTTTACTATTCCCAAAGCCCTTTTTAAGGCCATGATGTCATGAACTCCAAGTATCAGGACATTTTAGCCAAGAACCTGGTTGCTTCTGCCAGGAGTCTAAAACCTGGTCACAAGCGGATCTTCCACCAAGACAATGACCTCAAGTACACATCAAAATCCACATTGAAATGGCCGTTGCAAAATGTTGATTTAGTTGACTTACATTTTCTGTCTTCAGACTTGGATCCCATTGAAAAGCTGTGGTTTGAATTGGAAAGGATAGTCATTGACCGCATACTGAAGGATCTCAAGGATCTGGAAAGATTTGTTATGGCGCAATGGTCCCTTCTGATGAGTTCTCCAGTCTCATAAATATTATAGGAAAAAGGTTCAGTTCCATTATCCTTGCAAGAGAGTGTATGCATTGGGTTAAAAAAGTGCTAATCATTTGGATCCTGTTTGGGGGGAGATAATTTCAAAAATTTAGTATGTTTTGGGGGTTTATTCTCTCATTAAGGAAGTACAATGTATTGTATTCCCCATTTTCGAAAATGTTTATATAGCTCATGTCATAGCTCTTGTTTTTATATGCAGCCATTTTTGCTGATCTTTGTCAACAGTGCCATTCTTTTTGGAGGTGTCTTAATTAACAGGGCTTGAGAGGGGCTGTGCTGAGATGTCAGTTGACAAGAGGCAAGGGACTGCACCTTTCGTACATGGCTACAATGTCTTATATTGATCAAGTCAGTAATACAGTACATTACTAATCAGGGGAGATATTGTACAATGAGCACAAAAAGAAATGTAATATGCCATTTTAAACCAACCATTTAAGTTGTTAATCCAGTTTCAAAGAAAACCGAGTGTTGGTCCTTTAACATCTGAACACAGTATTGCCTTTTTAAAAGTTTGTGTAAGTGTAACCCATGTCTAAGAAAGAGTTGTATGTCAAAGCCATACCTTTCTGTATGGTTTGGATGTTTTAGCGCAATACTTTTTCCCTTTCAGTCATGTCCTCACCAGGTCTTCACCCTAGACACCGCCACCAATCTTCCACTCTCACTCGTTGGGAGCCGTCTTTGAAGGCTGCCCCTAGGCAGTGGAAGCTCACAGCGTGAATGTGTTGTACAGTTCTAACAACATTGTTGAAGAAAAAACTTTTGTGATATAACTCCTCAGTATTTATTTTGATGGAACAAAGATGGGTAACTATTTTCTTGTACTTCGGCTTCTTCTATGTCAGGGAGCTATAACGTGTATGACTTTTTCTGTTGCTATGTGACAGCTGTAAAAAATGTAATACATGATAATTAAAGATGGAGAGACGTTATTAATCCCTGGTGTCAGGTTTCATTTTAACTTTGCCTGGTTCTGATAGAGAGTGTACTTGTTAGATTACAAATAATGATGCCCTACAAGAACTTCTTGAAGAATTATTTGTATTTCCTCCCAAGTACATTCAAGTCTCTTTTGACATCTAATCTATGATGAAGGGAGTGAGATGTTTGTTGACTGCTAGTCATACCAACCGGCTGCATACCAATACACACACGTTGCGTCCATTCATTTTTTCCAGTGCATTGAGTAAACTTTTAGCTTTTTGTTTTAGACTTAAAATCATGCCCATTCATTTTCTTTCCATCCCCTTAAAGTACCAACTTCCAAGTGAAATTTCACAAAACAAAAAACCTTTTACTATTTCTTTAAAAATGCATTTTCGGTTGATTTGATGGCCTTTTTGTGGCAACAATCGTGGACAAAAGCAACTACTGGTATGTCACAAACATAGGCAACTGTCTTGAGAGCCTTATTCCTGCCTAGCCAATGAATGTCATGGTGAAAGAGCAATTCGACAGGCCAACAGACCCTCTCTGTTTAAGCAGCTGTGATTGGCTCTAACTTGGATGTTGGGTGCTGTTACAGAATGGGCGGGACTGAAGGAAAATCATTTCCCATTGAAGAATGAAGAGGTGACATTTTGGCAATAAAATGTTGTATTGTTTTGATGATTTTATTGTGAATATTTATTTGTATTTAAAATTGAACAGAGGGATATGCTAAATTGATAAATGGACTAGATGTGACCCGTATGCCATCAGTTGAACAGTCAATCCATAGGCAATGGCTCTCTGTTCCAGTCACCAGGGAAACAGTTGGAATATAGTTTATTGATTCAGACAGTAAGAGCTCATTTCTTCTTTAGCCAATGCATTTTGAGCTGTGTGCATCATTCCCAACCTCTGGTTTATTACACTACAAGGGGACTGCATCTAAGAGTCCTCAGAATACCAATGAGCAAGGTAAAAGCAGACCTACGCGTAAGTAACACTAATCATGTTCTAAGTTTGAGTCCCATGGGTCAATAATTAGGGCAACCATGTCGGTATGACTTCACATGAATGTATCCTTGAAAGTCCCTACCTAATTATACCACTAACGCAATCACACACAGGGTCCCTCAAACACAGAGGTTATTGTACAGACTGGGTCGCTGCTGTGTCACTTTGGGCCTCAAGCTGTGGACCACATGGCTACGCTTGGTTACTTGCACTTTGACAGACAAGTACCACACATCCTGGTTCCCAGACAGACCTAATGATAGACAGACCTGAGTCTCATTACACGATGGCATGTTTAAATCGTATGGAAACGGTTAGAGAATAACAACATCTTGCATCTGTCGAAGAAACCGTTTCGCCTAACTGGTTAAGCAGATGGACCACCTTGCCACCTTGAGCGTTTGTCTTCCCATCCCGGATTAAAGATGACTACTTTCGTCCTTTGCTATTTGACTTTCACATACATTAACTGTGTATCCATATACTCACTGCACACACATACACACATGTCCTCATGAACATACAAACAAAAATCAAACTACAGTGATAGACATCCTGCTGCTTACAGTTGACCCCAACACATTGGACTATTGCGGTCTCATTCTCATGCAAATTCTGCAAGCCTCCATTTGCAAGCTGATGACAGAATGTCCCTCCGAACTGTAGGATTCCTTGCAGAACTGACATTCAGAAACAGCTTGATCAATTAAAGTTTGTGCTACATGCTGGGAGTGCACAGTTGTTGTTGTTTTTTCGGATTCTCTGAAGAACACCTACGTAACTCTGACAATGTGTTTGGACCATTGTTCTGCTGCATGATGAAGCGGCGACCACTGGGTTTAGAGGTTGGCTTGGTTGGATCTGAGCCGAAAAAATGTTTCTGTACATTTCAAGATTTCAATCCTGCTTCTGTCAGTAGTTCCACAGCATAAATCAAGGCTATCCTAAATCAGCTCCCTCCCACACCCTCCACCATATTTTATAAATTACATGGGATGAAAGCGCCATTACAACCAAATAGGGAAATTTAACCACATAGTCATTGTTTCATTTCAGATTGAAATGAGTTGAATACAGAGCCAAAATCTTACTGTCCAAATATTTTGTGGTGTTTACTGTAATGTATATACACTGATGAGCCAAACCATTATGAACCCTGAAGGTGTCCTATAGTATCTGGCACCAAGACATTAGCAGCAGATCCATAAAGGCGAGTAAGTTACGAGGTGGAGCCGCCGTGGATCAGACATGCTGGTTCAGCGCATCACATTGATTCTCAATCGGATTGAGATCTGGGGAATTTGGAGGCCAGGGCAACACCATGAAGTCTTCATCATGTTCCTCAAACCATTACTGAACAATGTGTGCAGTGTGGCAGGGCGCATTATCCAGCTGAAAGAGGCCCCTGCCATCAGGGAATACCATTGCCATGAAGGAGTGTTCCTGGTCTGCAACAATGTTTAGGTAGGTGGCATATGTCAAATTAATGTTCACATGAACGCCCGGGCCCAGGGTTTCCCAGCAGAACATTACCCAGAGCATCACACTCCCTCCCCCGGCTTCTCATCTTCCCACAATGCATCCTGGTACCATCACCTCCCCAGGTAAACCGCGAACATTACACCAAATACCCCTGTTTCCTAGTCCTAGTTATCTTGACACCTCTTGTGAATGTTGCCAGTTCCAGGCCAGTCGTGAGAACTAAAGGACAGTAGTTTAAAAAGTGTGTAGCTGGTAACCATTTACTTTAAATAAATGGTTAAAATCTTATCGCGACTTCTCTGTACCTTTTACTTCCCATCATTACAAAGATTTTGAAACAGGCCTTTTGAAACACTGTCTGAAACAGGCCTTTTCATGCAGTGGCACACATACACGGGCATCCACGTGATGTAAAAGAAAATGGGACTCATCGGACCAGGTGACCTTCCACTGCTCTAAGGTCCAGTTCCGACACTCGCGTGCCCATTGTAGGTGCTTTCTACTGTGGACAGGGGTCCTCATGGGCACTGTGTGGGCTGCAGCTACGCAGCCCCGTACGCAGCAGGGATTGATGCATTGTCTTGTGATACATTCCTTCCGTAACAATCATTTACATTTCCTGTGACTTGTGCCTCAGTAGACCTTCTGTCGGTACAGACTTGGTGGGATTGCCTTTGCTGCCCTCGCACATCGATGAGTTTTGGGCGCCCAACACCCTATCGCCAGTTTGTGGTTTGTCCCTCCTCGGACCACTGTCTGTAGGTACTCACCACTGCTGACCGGGAGCACCCTACACATCTTACCATTTCAGAGATGCTCTGACCCAGTCGTCTGGCCGTAACAATTTGGCCCTTGTCCAAGTTACTCAGGTCGTTACTCCAGCCTATTTCTCCTACATCCAACACGTTGACTACGAGAACTGATTGTTCGCTTACCATCTAATCAACCCAGACCTTGACATGTGCCCTTGTTAGGAAATGATCAAAGTTATTTGCTTCACATGAGAGGGGTCATAATGTTTTGGCTCATCAGTATAATGGATTTATAAACCTATTCTCAATAAACAGTGACGTTTGAAAAGGTTAAGGATGTTTGTTTTTTTTTAACCAAATTGGCCCTAGCAAGCAGGAACACACAATCTTTCTTGACATGATATTAATTTCTCAAAACTCACCTTAACCCAATTTATTTAATTTGGGTGTCAACATCAGTTTAAATCAATATCGTTTACTATTGATTTCCATGATCACCATGTTAAGGTTAACTGATCTTATCAGGCAATGGTGTTGCAATCTTTATCAAACATTTTCTCGGAAATCACTGAGCCAGCAGTAATCAGTTCATATTCCTGTGGAGTTCACAGTTTAGCCTGATTACAAAGAGGACTGTTGGTCTAACGAGTTTTAGAGCTCATTCATCATTCACTCCCTGTGAGGATTCTTATTTAGGAGAAAAAAAAACATGCAAAATGGACTATCTCAATACTAACTAATTTAACCTGTCCTTGATCACACCACTGTCAAGGACCTCGATTGTATTGTGATTGGTCTAAGTTTAAATAAAAAATTCCAGCAATCCCTGTTCAGAAGAGAGACTCAGGATTTAGCAACATTCCTATTTGTGTGAAATAAAAATAAATCCAACAAAATGTATATTTCATGCTTAAAAAGCGTCTTTCATCCAATTAGTTTGTTGATTCTTTTTTAACGCTAACATTTCCAATGGGTCTTTGTAATAACTTTTAACTTGACCTTTGCACATATTTATTCTGAATTTTAATTAATTTTCTAATCTTTCTAATGACATGCCTAACCTTTAGAAGTTCAGAGGAGGATCTCACTTTCTCAGCCAAACTGCAATGTAGTTGGGACCCCACTCTACGAGGCTATATAATGTATTTCATAAATCAGTGCTCATCTGGAACAGTAGACTCCATTGTAAGAAGGGAATGCACAAGGTGGGGATGTTCATGCGGTTTCCAAGTTGAGCCAACCCTTCACTTTTTGTGTTTTGGACATGTAAGATGTTACCTCTCAGAGTTTCAGACTATACACACTACCATTCAAAAGTTTGGGTTCACTTAGAAATGTACTTGTTTTCCATGAAAACGCACATGAAATGAGTTTGAATAGGAAATATTGGAAAAAATTAATAGGAAATATAGACACTGACAAGGATATAAATAATGATTTTTAATAAAATAATAATTGTGTCCTGGAAATATTGCTTTTGTCAAAGAATTCCCCATTTGCAGCAATTACAGCCTTGCAGACCTTTGGCATTCTAGTGATTTCAGAAGAGATTTCATCCCATGCTTCCTCCCACAAGTTGGATTGGCTTGATGGACACTTCTTACATACCATACGTTCAAGCTGCTCCCACAACAGATCACCAGGGTTGAGATCCGGTAAATGTGCCGGCCACTCCATTATAGACAGAAAACCAGCTGACTTCTTCCCTAAAATGTTATTGCATAATTTGGAGCTGTGCTTTGGGTCATTGTCCTGTTGTGGGAGGAAATTGGCTCCAATCAAGCGCTGTCAACAGGGCGTTGCAAAATGGAGTGATAGCTTTCCTTCTTCAAGATCTGTTTTACCCTGTACAAATCTCTCACATGCATGATGAAACCGAATAACCATAGCTAAAGAATATTCTCTCCACAAATCCTACAAACCAGATCTGTTGCCACAAGGCACAGCGTTGGATAAACAGCCATCCTCCTTGCCTGCAAAACTGTCTGCCAGAGGATTCAGCATTCTCACATGAAGTGATATCAGGGGGACCTGGCATTGCAACAGTAGTTGCAATCATGCCTCAAGGTTGAGAAGGCAAGGCACCACATCAGACAGAAACTGGCTGTCATCTTCAATTTGGTCAAACTGGATTGTGAAAGTCACCAGTAACAACTATCTGCTCTAGCTTCACCCAGTCAATGGTTGGGAAAGGCTTAAAGAAGTTTAGTCTTTGTCTCAGTCTCTATTTATCATATCAGAAAATTCTGTTTCAATGTTTAGTGAAATCCCAGACAAGAGTTATTTTTGCCTCATTTTACCGTGCAATATATATATATATATATATATATATATATATATATATATATATATTTACTTTAATCTAAAAATATTGTTGTGTTGTAACGCCACTTATTTACATTTTGTGAAACAATCTGCCATGAAAAACTAAGAGAGACCAGCGATAGTTGTTACTTGGGATAGTTGAAACGCTTTAATCAGGGAGAAGCTAATATCATGTGCCAAACTTTAGGTGAGAAATTACTTTTTGTCCAAATTCGTTTTTGTGGTGGCATCACCGGCATTGCTGTTAGATTGATGAAACGTCCGCTATATCAGCTTTACAACTAGTATGTAGGTTTATTTGATGTAATGTAAGTTAGCAATGCTAAAGTTTTAACATGTACCATTGAAAATAGCTCATAGCTGTGTAAATCGGAACAACTCTCAACTGGGGAATACCAACTAGGAACACAGCAGGTTGTTTAGTGTAAAGTTGCAGATGGAGGTAGGACACAGTCAAAGGGAGAACTACCTTAAAATTAAATTTTAGTTAAAGAGCGAAAGCGTAGCAGAACTTGAGAACAGAAGAACCAACATCCAAATGTATGGAACACAAAAAATGACCAGATATCAGGGAAGAAGGAACTTAAATAGGGGTGGTGATCCGGAACGCCAGTGAGGGTAAAAAAAAATCAATGAACAGGTGTCCTTGGCCCAATGAGGGAGGGCTGCCGTGCAAATTATTCACAAAGAATCAATAAAATGGGAATTTCTCAGGTCCGTTAAATGACATCATTGTATAGATCTTTTTGTGTAATTCCCCTTTAACAGTACTGTCCCTTTCATTTATCATTTAACAAGAAAGGAATAAGCATCTCTAGCGATGGTTCTGAACTTCTGCTGCTCATTACATGGCAGAATTTGCAATAATAACAAAAAATACTTTGCTCATGATATATGTATGCCAGGTGGGCTTACTTAGCCATTTTGAAATGGTCTTTCAAAGTATTTTTGTAATGAGTTCAAAGTATTTTTGTTCAAAGTATTTTTGTAATGATTTACATCATTATTAAACAGGCTACACATAGAGCAATAGACAAACATTTCATCACTCAGACACACAGGGTCAATACTGCTTTCCATTTCACATTCTTAGATTTGGAATCACTATAGAAAAATTACATTTGACATCTAAACTTGCTATGAACTCTAAATAAAAGACACATTATGAAACACCACCAAAGTCTAAATTATGTATTTATCTGTGGAATGTAGCGTTGATGATTTTTTATAATCTGTGCCATCAAATAAGCGGCATCCATGATTCAAACCAACCATTCACATGTTATGACAGCCTCCATTGAAGTTTGTGGATACCATTGTCTGTGGTTTAAAGACCAGAGAGAAATTCTGCCATGTTTTTTTTTTATTATTATTTTAATCAAAGTTGCCAAATTGACATGTTGAGAACGGGCTCTACTTCAATGAATGATTAGACTACAGTAGAATAAACTGATAACAGAGAATTGTCAGTGGCTTAAATTGAATTTCAGATATTTCTATTCTTCCCTATAATGTACGGTATAATTGCACTGTATATTCAGGCATGGACAACACACACCTTGTATAACTCAAGAATGGGAAACACTCACCTTATATAATGCATTTAAATGGACAACACAAACCTTGCCAGGGCTAAATGCAAAACATTTGAATCTAAAAATGCTGCCATGGGCTGCAGAGAAACATTTGCAGTTTACAAAAAGGTTTGCTGCAATTCTATTTTTATTTTTTTTGCCATCTAGCAAATAGAAATGACATGAGATGGAGAGATTTGGCAGTGTTCTCAGGTTCTTCATTTGATTGCACTTAGGGGTGGAGAGATAAATTAGCTCTTTCAAGGCCAACTTCCAGCAATTCTAGACATGTTGCCATGTGGTGGAAAGAAAGGTTTGACATTTTTATTATATCTCAGTTAGAGTGTATCGCTGGTGAGAATATTGCTGGTGGAACCATCATTTCTAGAAGTATAATTGCTGGCTCCTAAATCTATGCTAATACACCAATAAATAAATATGTTAAAAAAGTAAGTAAATATGTACAATCATTGATCAGCAGGTTGCCCATCCCTGTTCAAAACTAAAAAACTGTTTACTATCCTATATTTTGAAAATAAATGGCAACGGCAGACAGAAACGTAACCCACAAAGAACACGCGCTGCAAAAAATGTCAAGTATAGCTAACAAATCAGTATAACGCCATTCTGACTCATCGCGCATCCATCAGTGTGGATGCACTAGTCTAAATTACATGTGACAGTTAGGGTCATCGCATTCACAAACCTTTTATGCTGCTCGATGGTAATCTTTTCTTATCTGCTTTTGATTATAGAGCTGTGTAGATCGTGACGATCTAGATACAGTTTGTTTAGGCATACCACTTCAGAATAGGATCTGTTGCGTTGTGAATGTGAACTCCCAGATCTTTACTGCCTGAATTTAGTATACTTACCTGACAATTTTATCGTTTTTTTAATGATGACATCTAGTAGAATTAGAGTTTTTTTTTAATGATGACATCTCAGTGATGATCAAGTGTCTGCTGTTGTCTGCCAGGCTACCCGAACTCCGTGCTCCACCTGAACGCTATGCCAAGTGCAAATACTTTATTTTTCACAAGAAAAATATGTTGCAAACACATTTTAGTGTTAAGTGTTAAGCAGATGTGTACATCTTTGCCAAAGGAAAAGGGAAAATATATTTACTGTACAAGAAAAAACAACTATACATAGGTGTAAATGTTGTTTTATTCCATTGCTATTAGCGGTTTGGTTACTGAGTGTGGGTTCAGTAACTGAGTCTATACAGTAGGAGTCTATAGGAGAGGAAGACAGAAACACAATGTTTTGAACGATATAAACTGTATGAATACTAGTGTTAACAAATTAATATAGGATGTAAGTGACTTTAAATGAGCTGTGATGATCAAAAAATTAATTTCACTGGCGTAATGAATAATGTTTTTCCTCTTACTGTCTTTAAGTGATCTATTAGCGCCATCCAGTGGTGAACAGGAGAATATTTTCTAAAATGGTATTAATTGAGAATAATACCAATTTTGACAGACAAAGGATAAGCGTCTGGCCATCTCGCCATATTAGCTAAAGAGACACAATCTACACTGGTCTCTACATTATAATTGTGTAGCAGACACTCTCTTCAAGAGCAACATATAAGAGCATCCGGGTTGTGCCTGGTTCAAGGAGTTTTCATCTTGTCAAATCAGGGATTCCAACAAGTAGCCTTTCATTTATACACCCAGAACTCTTACTGCTACACTACTTCCCTCCTCAGCTGGAGGACATGTTTGGTGGATGGCCTTGTCACTGTTGAAACAGTGAAATGTCAGTTC
>JACXGI010000504.1:73962-115183 GCA_016801175.1 Esox masquinongy
CACACACACACACACACACACACACACACACACACACACACACACACACACACACACACACACACACACACACCCTCCTGCCACATTACTATGTACACCTGACCGTTAACGCAAATAGCCAAACAACAACCCATGGGGCAGGAACTCAATATATCAAGCATCAAGACATGGCCAAGACATTTAGTTTTTGTTCATACAAACATTAGAATGGGGAAAACGCAGGATCTAATAAGCCAGTGATTGTTGGTCCCATGCATTTTAGTTCCAGTGTCTCAGGAAGTGCTGGGGTTTTCAGTCTCTCGGGTTTACACTGAATTTTACGATAAACATCCAGTGAGTGGCATTTCTGTGGGCAAAAAACACCTTGTTAATGAGAGAGGTCAGAGGAGAATGACCATACTAATTCAAGCTGACAGAAAGGCCGCAAATACTAAAATAACCACTCTTTAAAGCATTGGTGTGCCGAAGGTCATCTCTGAAAGATGTCCATCTTTTCACTGAGCATCTTGATCTAGAAATACATCTCCATTTCTCAATATAGGGGGAAAATATTCATGGCGACTGTTGCTTAAGGGGACATATGGCAGTGTGATATCAGAAAGGGTGCATTATATCTGCAGTATTATTGGAATGTGTTTCACATATACTCACATGAAATTATTTTCACTGCATAAAACAACCCATCCTAAAATGTTGAATTTTTTATTGGACAACAGAAGACACCATACTCTGCTGTCAAATTGAAAAGATGCATACTCCTTCTCTACCAAAGGGGCCTCACGAAGAGACCTAGTCATTTCCCTTCAAACGTTAGAAATGGCAAACATGGGCGAAACCTCTGTGACAAGATGGGTGCCCTGATAGTAAAAGTGTGCCCTGATAGTGAAGTTTAAAAGAAAGAAAAAACTATAATAAACATAAAAGCATTATAACAATTAAAAACAACCATGGTTCTTGACAGTAAACTCTGCTTGTATGTTAACTGAAAGTTTTTTATTTTTATTTTACCTAGCTTTGAAGTCACCCTATCCAGTCATTTCTTCTCATACTGTACTGTTTTAAGAGTGAGATCAAATAGCGAGGAGGAAGATGTCCTGGATGGGTGGGATCTTTCCCCCATTGATGCAGTGGGCTTGTGTTAACTATCCTTACAGGGCCTTGTGTTATGGGCGGAGAGGTTCCCATAACAGGCCGTGATGAGACTGTCCAGGATGCTCTTGATGGTACAGTGGATATATTTAGAGAGGGCCCAGGGAAGCATGCAGGCTTTCTTTAGTTTCATTAGAGAGTGGAGCCACTGTTGCGTCTTCTTGACAACATTGTTGGCACTGATGTTCTATTTGCTCTTTTGGACCATCAGAGCTCGTTGATGCAGGAATGTAAATGCAGAAGACCATAAACCATCTCACTCTATCTACTGTAGCTCTGTTGACATGGATGGAGGCATGCTCCCTCTGGTTCCTGAAGTCAACAATCTTCTCAGTTTACCTACCTCCTCCCTGCAGTCTGAAGTGGTGTTGGTCCTAGGAGTAACAGTGTGGCGCTGTCAGCAAACAGGTTGTGGAGTTAGCGTCATGCAGTGCCGCACAGTCATGTGGACCGGGAGCCCAGGTCTGAGGGATGCCTGTCCAGATGTATCCAAATACACACTGTGGTGTCCAGACACAGGGCTCAGAGCCTGGTGATGAGTTTAGATGGGACAACAGCGTTGCATGCTGAAATGTAGTCGTCGGGTGTTGCGGCCATTCGAAGAGTGATGGAATTGGTCCTCTGTGGATGTGTGGTACGGAGATCCTGACAATATCACTTTGATGTGGGCTAAAAAAGCAAGCAGCAAGAGCCTTCCTGATTGGTTTGTTATTGTAGTTTGTGTGTCATCTCTTTTGGCAACCCTGATGGTTTTTCAAGCAATTTAATAGGTTATGCATGCTATTAGAAAATGTGTGTTCAATTTAATATTGCAGCTGTAAATTAGCAAACTAGCAACTAATTATTGTAAGCCACTGGCTGAGTCGTGCGGTCCTAATGCAAAAGGTTTAGCCAGACCTGATAGCAGTCTTGCATGCTGATTTTTCTAACCGTAAATTTAAGAATTGTTTGATGATCTGGAGCACACAGGAATGCAGACTGGGGAGGACATTCATCTTTCAGCACAACAAAATCTAAAGCACACAGCCAAGACAACGCTGGTGTCATTGAATGTCAGTGAGTGGCTACAATCTGACAGAGCTTGAGAGTATCTCCATGGAAGAATCGAAATCTGGTAGAGGCATACACAAGAAGATTCTAAGCTATGATTACAGCCAAAGAAATTACGTCTATAACACAATATACTCTGGAGAAAGAGAAGGGGTCTGAATTATTTCCAAAGGTACTTGAATTGAAGCAATTGCAAAGCTATATAAAATAGACTGGCTGGTAATCTATGTTGTCACACTCTCCATTAAAGAAGAATATAAACTGGTTACCAATGTAATTAAGTCAAAACATTTTGTTTTTTTGTCATACCCATGGTATACAGTCTAATTCATACCTTTCTGCTGGTCAGCATATTGACAAATTGGGCTTGAACCACCCAGTTAATAATAGGAAATGTACAGAGATATGACCAGGTCTGTGCTAATAACTGAGCTCAGGTTTCAAAATCAATTAAAATGGCAATAAGTTTGGTTTTCCCTTACATATTTATTTCAGTTTCATTTCAACTGACACAAAGTAGGGCTTGACATTGTGCCACTGAAACCGATTTGATGTAATATCAGCAGGATTCACAGGCTCATCTGCAACTTGTTGGGCACAAAGGTACACCTGTATAATAACGAGGTAGTGGGAAGCATTGCCAGTTACATTTCACAAAGTTTTCCCAGAGATCTGTATCCTGTTTACTATTTGATTTCAGATCCTCTTATTGATTCTCTTCATGGTCACACCCTTCTCTCCAGGGACTGTACAGATCTGTAGAAGAAAGGTAAGGATAGAACATGAAGACATGGTTTTTCAAGGAGTTTAGGAGAATCATCAATCGGAATAAAGATATCTCACGTGTGTAATGAACTAAACTGTGAAAAAAATCTACTAAATTTCACATAGAAGTGCAAAAAACTAAATAACTATCTAATGTATGTTTCCTTTAGTTGCTCATTAACTCAGTAACTGTTTTTTTTCTTGGTCCCTCACTTACAATGACGAGCTTTTCCCCAGTGATCTCAGCAGTGAAATGGTACTCAGGGAATGGAATAGATATCTTGCCTTCTTCCATGGTAGCGGTGGCCTAAGAGGGACAATGTTTAGCTCATTAATTAATCGGATTCATCCAAAGCTACATCTCTTTGAAACCACTACTTCTATAATAATTTGGCTGATATTCTCTTAGCTTAATGAGCCCATTTGTTAATTTGTCTCACCATGAATTTGGATCTTCTCATGTCCTCTAGCTCACACTCCTTTCCAATGGTAAATTTATTAGACCAGGTCCAGTTAGGAATCATCTGAGACCAGGTGAAATTATCCCCCTCCTGAATCACCTCTGTAATCACCTTGAAGTCTGTTTTGGCATTGGAAAACCCTGAAGAGTACAAAAGGCAATGTTTTGTTAAGACGAGGGTTGCTATACAGGTCAAGCTATCCTGCAAAGGAAAATCCTTAGTCAACCTATTCGTGTTGTTTCATGCAGACATTCACGGCACTTTAGGGTAAATCGCGGAACTCATGCTAGTCAGTGATCTCCGATCTCAAAAGCTCTGTTAAAAGTTTTATAACCTGGTGTATTTAAAAACAATGCAAAATAGTTTTTTGAAACGATTTTCTTACCCAGTTTCTTTCGTGTGCAAATATTCGTGACCCAACCGTACAGAAACAATACTGTCCTTGTCATTTCCATACATTTTGTATAGAGACACAGTGCGTAAATACATCACATCACTGTCACTGAAGTCGCAGGCGACATTAAATCTGTTAAACGAGTTTTTGGAGATCGGATATTCCCTGCCAAGCACGTTCAGCGCGTTACCATAACATGAAGGAAACGAGCGCATGAAGAGTCTACAGCCGTGATAAGGTGAGGCATAGGTTGACTGGGAAATGTTGATGGTAGAAGATTAAGATGATCGCAACAACATGTTTATTTTTTGTTATAGTCTAGCCTGTTCAAAATGTATATGAGTTGGATTTACCCAGTGCCTCCAGAAACTCTTCGTAGTTCTCCTGACAATCAAGCTCGTACTTCCCGGAGAAGGCCATGGTTGTGAAGCAATGTGGAACAGCCAGATAAATGAGAAGAGCAAGCTGAAGACTTAACAGTAACGTCTTGAGGTGTGGCATTCTTTTTTATGAAAGAACTCAATAAAAGAACTGCCAAAACTGACTCATATCCTTTCTTCTCGCATACAGCACCTGACATGTACCATGGAATGCTCTTAGGATAATGGATAATGAACCTCCTGTTCAACGCTGTTGAACCACAGCATTTACGTATTTATCAAGTTATTTGCAGAAACAATCACGTTCTTCTCAAATGTTGTTTTCAGAAATGTGGATTTCACCAATCCTGTTCTGCATCAGGATGCTGTTGCTTTAAGAAATGAAGTGTAAAGTGAGAAATGACACAGGAATGTGAGTCATACATAGCAGAACAAGTTTATGCAAGATTGTACAGCATGAGAGACAGAAGTTATAATAAAACAACAGTGCAATTGTATAGAAACATGTTTGAAATATAGATCAAGTATATCTTAGTGGTAGGGTTCCGAGTCAGTATTGATAATTATGATCTCAGAAACCCAAAGTTCAAGGTTTGATTACAGAGTTTGCAGATTAGAGTGGATTAAATTGAGCCACAACTACAAAGAATTATGTTAACATTATTAGGGAAGAGCTCAACGTATAGCAAGGAAACACCCACAAGAAAAACTGGCGAGCAGGTTAAGCCCAACATCTGGTCAAATATTTTTTTGTAATAACATCTGATTTTATTTTTTCAAAACTGTTAAGTTTATTATCAATCTGATTATTGTCTGGGATTAAAATCTTCCTGAAATAAGTGTAGACATGTTAGAAATAGCGCTTTATTACCCTTGATGTAAAAATGCTGTGTAAAAAATGTACAAATAAACGTAAAAATGGCCCGATGTCCCTGAGGCATGCAGTTCAATGAGTGTCCACCTGATGGCAAACTTAACATACCCAATGCAGATATTTAATATCTTTATTTTATACGTATGCTAAAGTTTTTTTTTTTTTTTAGGTGTTTTTGTTTGGTTGTTGTGGGTTATTGTGTGTAAATTGATTGAAAAAATCATTCTAATAATTGCTTTGAATAAGGCAGAAATGTAACAAAATGTGTGAAAAGGGAAGGGGTCTGAATACTTTCTTAATTCTCTGTATGTTGTAGGTCCTTCTTTTGACTTTGTTTTTTTCAGGTCATATTAGAAAAACCTACTATGTATGTCTGCCTCTGTAACCTTCCTGTTTCACTTCCTGATACTGATATTGTGAAGGCAATATGTCTGTGTTTTATTTAGCTGGCTTCCACATAGTCTAGTGAGCAACCCTGTTACCCTGACAACACAATGAAAAGAAAGAAGCTGTCTGACTGTCACCACAAAATTATAACAATAACTCAACAATCTGACAATTAAATAGGATATCTTGACACCATACAATTTCCACTTATATTTACTGAGGAAAACTATTGTATACCTAAATATTAAATTACCTTAAAACAAATCAACACAGAGCAAACGGAACTAGGACTTTCAATTTATATTTTAGATCTTGGAATCTTCCCACAGTCTTCCCACAGTTCTGTATTGCATGTACTGTTCATTGTGTCAACAGGTGTCATACACAGCAGTCATTTTGAGATAGTTTCCATGGTAACTCCAGTCTGTACCCGGCTACTGACCTCCTGAGTAGCCACCAAACAGCCCCTGATCTGCCTACCAAGAATCCTAAAACCCAAGATGGCTGCAAAGGCATGGCGAAAGTTTTTATCAAAAGATGCATAAATAAAAGGGTTGAGAGATGAGTTAGCATAGCCCAGCCACATGAAGGCATCCAGCACTATAGGGCTGATTCTGGTCCCCCACAGAGAAAAGGCTATGTTGACACTGAAGTGGGGAAGCCAGCACAGTAGGAAAACCCCCATTATCAAACCTAGGGTCCTAGCAGCCTTCTTCTCCTTCCTAATGAAGAAGCCCCCCACCCTTGCCCCGACCCTCCTGGCTGGGTGTGGCTGGTTTGGGTCATCCCTGTTCGGGTTCTGAGCTGTATGGAGCTGCCTGACCTGGTTCTCTATGGCATGAATCCACCTCGCCTGCCGTTGCGCCGCCATAAAAATCTTTCCATAAGCAAACAGCATGAACAGGACAGGAATAAAGAAACACATCGTCGAGACCGCCACAGCGTACGGGGTCTGGAACTGGGCCACACAGGTCTGGCTCTCCTGCCGGGCTCCCCTATGCACTGAAGGAGCGGTGAGGGAGTACGTGCCCAGGGAGACACAGAGTGAGGAGACAAGAAGGGGGAGCAGCCAGGAGAGGAGGAGGAGCAGGGTGACCCGCCGGGTTGACATGCGGGCTGGGTAGTGCAGCGGGTGACACACGGCCACATACCGATCCAACGCCACACAGCTGAGGTTGAAAATGGACGTAGTGCACAGCATCAAGTCCAACAGGAAGTGGGCCACGCAGAAATTCTGTCCGAAGCACCAGGTGCCCACGGAACCCACCAGGCTGAATGGCATGACCAGCACAGCGACCAGAAAATCAGCGGTTGCTAAGGACACAATGAAGGAGTTGGTGGGCGTCTGCAGGCTGCGGAAACGTACGACGGAGGCCCAGATGAGGAGGTTGCCCAGTACGGCCAACACCGGAATGGGGAGGAGGATGCAGACCACACACACTTTGACAGTGGTGCTCTGGAGCGTTTCCGAGGTGCTCTCGTTGTGACCTCCAGGAGCGGGGAGGTTCATGCAGCTGTCTGTGGTGGAACGGTTGGACGCGAGGAACATCATGAGGGAGAACGCCAGCCATCCACAAACATTGACCAGTCAGTGAGAACTGTACCGCGAGAGTCACAAGTGGCTTCCAGCCGTAGATTATGCCCCACATTCACCTACACTAATGAATGCTCACTCTTGTTGAAGATAAAAATAAATGCACGTTATCGCTATCTGCTGTTTAGGTTGATCAATAGATCTTTTGATGTGCATTGACTATTCCCTCTTCCTTCATCTTAGAAAGCTCCTTGTCCTTTTTTACTACACCTCCCGTCTGTAGGTGTCCAGCTATGGGTGGTCAAATCCTCACTACACATGTGAATGATTAACCAGCATGCTTAACCAGCATAGGTTAGTCAGGTGGTAATTTGGCATGAATGAGGTGGATAGGGAGCTGTGTTTTCGTATCACTTCTGTTGGTAAGGCCTGATTGATCAAGCTCTATCAAAGTCATAAACCTGCTGTATCCATCACTCTGCTTGTTATTGCCCCACAACCTTGTGTTTACTCCCAGCCCCATCACCTATGCATGTTTGCTCACTGCTCAGAGCAGGATGCCCTTCCGAATACTGTTCCAACATCCTCTCTCCCAGGGCTGGATAGAGGCATCAAGACTGTAAAGTGTGGAAGCTGACAGCCTTTGTCATTGTTTGGACAACAAGAGGCATTAACCCTTAGTAACTGTCTAGATGACTTGATATTACATACTGCATCTTTACACAATCAGCATTTTGTCTGTACGTTTTCTATGATTTTCCACCAGAGCTCTGAGCTGAAATGACTTGAGTCCTGTCGAATGTGTCACAGCTGCCCCTCCCTGTACACCATGTGAGTCATCTCAGCCAAAAATGTGCTGTAAGGGTTAAACTCTGTAGTCATAGGATAAAACATGTCAGATATTTTCTACGTTTAACAGACTGGAAAAACTGTTTTCTTCAGAGGTAAGAGAGGCTGCTGCGCTGTTGTTATAAAGAAAGGCATATTTCATGGGTTCCCTTTGCAGGATTGCAATATTTACATGGCATCCACTGAGACACAATTACTGTTAATAATAATATGAAGCTGTTCTGGAAACAGTACAACATGTATGAAAACAATGAATGTAAAAAAAAATGAAAGATGAAACAAGCAGTACTATGATGTGACATGTTTATAAAGATCGTTGAATGACTTTATGTAATTGCTGACATAGGCTGTCACCAAAACAGATGCCCTTGCTCTGTCCTCTGCTGCTGTTTGGCTTGACAAGGACTTGTTAGCCCAAACAGATCTAGGATCAGGATAATGGAGGTGTGTGGAGGCCCTTTTCTTGCCAAGGTTGTGGTTGATTGAGACAATTGTTTCACCCGTAAATGTATTGCATGTCTGTTGTCGGACAGAGGGAGAAATACGACATTAACTCAAAGTAAACAACATACATATGAATGACAGTTTTAGTGATATTTAAATATAATTATGCTGTTAATCACATTTCTAATAGCTGGGGTAGTGCATGAAACAGTGTCGGGGGTTTGATTTTTTCATCTGAAGTTAAAACACAGCGAACGCTGGTGTTCCTAACGCCGTTGTATTTTACCCACAACATTTCCGCCCATACGATTACTAGAACGGGGAAACCAGGTTATACTTTATTTATACAGACATACCATAAATACAGTCCATGAATGACAATAACAGAAAAGTGATCACCATGTCTTTATATGTAACACAGGCATTTTCTTTACCTGACCACAGACACTGAGAAGAGGAGAGGCATTCACAGGTCACAACCAACTGACAGGTAATGAATGACAGCTGAGGGTTTCCTCTGACAGGTCGTCCCCAGGTGATGTACTCTCTCCCACAGTCTGAGCACCCATACAATATGTATATTGACACATGTGCATGCATCGGTCTCTGTCAAATCCACAATGCACAGTTTATGTGGCTTATCCGATTGCGTCACTATTGCCGGTAATCATAGGAAATCCAGTGCAGCCTGATTCGCTGTCGTTTCCCACTGACTGATGGTCCCATTGAACAGATGCTGGACTGATTGTGATGCACAGTGATGCCTGCTAAAGATACAGCGGAAGTCCAACTTAACAACGTCTCTTCTTCAACCATTTCTTATGCCGAGCATACAAAACCATTGACTGACCTGACTTAAACCATTAACAGATCCATACATCTCTTCCTATCACCAGTCAGGGACTGAGCATGAATCAGATCCCTATCAAGAACCATTTCACCACAACTCATGACTGCTGGATTCCCAGACAGTCACACCTTATCCTCAGGTATGTCACCTACATGCTCCCTTATCTGACCCCCGCAGGGGAACGAGAACACCCCGTGGCCATACTCCCTGAGAGAAAGTCCCCCGTGGGCCCCTACTCCCCCCACACCTCCCTGAAGTGTCCCCAGCCGGCAGTCTGTAGGACTCCCAGGCAGCAGAGAGGGGGACCTGGAGGCCGCGGAGGCCCAGCAGGTGTAAAGGGTCTCCCCCTCTGGGCATGGTGGTAGGTAGCTAGGGCTGGGACTGCCTGAGGAGGGCAGGGTGCGCTGGCTCCCATTGAGGCATGAGGAATTCTTCCGTGAGTACCCAGACTCTGTGGAGCTCTTGCGTGAGTAGCCAAAAGAATCCAACTGGGAGGTGCGGTAGTTGTAGGCTCGCCAGCCTGGGCGTCTTCTATGGTGGCACTGGCATCTGATGATGGAAAGATGGGTTTGGGGGATTGTTTTATTATCAACATAAATGTAAAAACTACAAAGTAAATCTACTCAGCTGTATTCGTCTGTGTTCACCAGGTTAGGGACGTTCCTAATTACAATCTAAAATTGTAATTCCCTAATATCATGGCATTTCACCTCGCTTTCATCTTTGTGGGCGTGGGTTTTACTGGGTACAGTGCACATTGCTTGCTCGATGCACGTTCATGTATGTTTTTACCAGAGGCAAACTCAGTGGACTAGGAGCGATGGTGTTGAGTAACTTGAATATCTACAGATATAGACAATTTTTGCCAGCTTTAATTAGAATATCAACATCATATATTAGCTAAATTATCTAGTGAAATGAAAAGAAATGTGATAAATTGAAAAGCTGGGCTGTTAGCTTTCCACCAAGATATACCAAATCCCTGCATTTTGGCTACTGATTGCTAGCCACCATAACTCAGTCAAATTTGACCTGAATCTGGATGGATTTCTGTAATCCCCCAGCCTGAGCATTTGATCTAATTCTGTAAATGTATCCAACTCTGCCTTAGGTACAGTAGAATAAAGATGTTTTCTGTCTGGCTCTCACAGATGGGTGAATTGTGGCAGCTTTACGATGCCACGTGAACCGACACCCAGAGGAGGGTTAGCATTGTTATCAAGTTGTGATAGTCTACCATAGTCATCTCTTCACCAAGAACACTACAATAAACATACCCTTTATGCAATAATGAATACATTTCCCCGGCCTCTGTCTCTCTGCCAGCTATTTTGACATTGGAAAATTGGTTTTCTGAAAATCAATTGGTGCCTGTTATTTTTAACAAATGTATTTGTATTTAGAATAACATTCAAATTATGTGTGTTGGTAAGAATGTTTGGAGTGTACAATTTACTGAACAGTACATTCTGATTATCTCAGTATGTATTTGTAATTGAATGCTAACACCGGTGCTCGATATAGCCACTGTAACATCATCAGAAGTTGAACCTATCAACTATTCTTAATCCATTAGATTCATATTGTTCACATTATTCGTGTTACCTGCAGTATTCATTGATAGGAAATCATAAAAATAATCAGAGCTGCTAAATAACTCTTGGGTGCTCTTTGGTTCTTACTAACATAAAGCAGCACTCAACGATTTTGTCAGAGTCAGATACTCAGTAAATTCATTTGGATACTTTTTTCCCCCAGATATTTAAATAAAAGTGGAAAAGTGTCAATTAAGGTCACTGGTTAGTCATTAAATCCATTCATTATGGTGTTAATTAGGAACCTCCTTAAACTGGCGAACACAGCCGAACACATCCATACTTTTACCTTGTACTATTTACACCTCTGATTAATTTAAATGTTAATGTAAATGTTTTACAGCATGACTCAGAAACGAACCCTGTGTATATAACCTAACAACATTTGACATAGCTGGAGTAAGTCGTGTGAAAGGCTAGCCAGAATGATCAGATTCACAAGGTATTACGTAGTAAGGTAATTGGCCAACCTAAGGATGCGTATGAAGGCCAGTTTGAACTCTCTGCTGTAGCAGGGGTAGATGACGGGGTTGAGGCAGGAGTTGAAGTAGCCCAGCCAGAATATCACCTTGAAAAGTGTGTCAGGGGGGCGGAAATCAGGGTTGAAAGAGCCTGGGGAGACAAACAGAAAAAAGTTTAGACAGTTTAGTGATTTTTTTGTTCAGTAGATGGCAGCGTGCTCTAACAAAACCTTACAGAAGGTTAGACGACTGGGAGGAATGGCATTCCAGCATGGATATCGCCACTTTAATGTAGTCAAATGGGCGGGACGACCATTGGCTGATCCCTCTTGATGAAACAAGAGGGATCATGTGGTGATAACTCCACCTGGGTCATCAGGAGGAATTAACCAGTGAATTATACTGGCGTGGACTCCTTTAACATGAAGATGGCCTCAGTGGTGCTGTCCGTGCTGGAACAGATTTTATTACTGCATCTCTTTTCATTTCTCTCAACAGAACCCTGTGGTTCATGTTGTCAAAAAGACATTTAAAACTACCTAGTTGCTACTTTTTCCATTTAATTCGTATTTTCATGCAGTTATTCTCCAATCATTTATGGGCAGAGATTAATTTCCTCAGATCGCAGCACTACTCGGGAGCCCTACATTAACAATTTTACAAACATAAAACCACCCATCTTGCCTAGTGTATTTTGTTTTGCAATTTGTTTTTCTAAACAATTTGGCTGATTCCATCAGGCCTGACATGAAAATGTTTTATCCTACAGCACAGTACTTTAATCCCATAAACAGTTGGATGGAATCCTGCTTACTGACAGATATCATTTTGTATAAAAAACAGGCCGTTGTTTGCCTTTTCCAACATTACCAGAAGTCACAGTAAAGAAGGCCATTCTAAGATTTTAAATAGATAACTTTGACTTTCATTTTTCCTGACAGCAATCCTACACCAGCCCAAAGGCTACAGTACACTCCATTTTCACAGGATTTACATTTTGCTGCCTTAAAATGGTATATAGATGGATTACATGGATTATGGATGACATTTATGTCTTAAATCCTACTCACAAACACAACCTACCCAAAATCTTTTTTTTTTTAAATACAGAAACTTTAGAGACATTTCATACGTAATAACACATAAACATGTTTCTGTTAACAATACACTTAAAGGGATGAATAAAGAGATCCAGATATTTCCATCTCTCCACAAGAATGGCATGTATAGAAAACTGCTAAATAAAGATGCCTGTAAAAACAAACATTCGCTTAAAATTATTCACCCTGTTTGCAACACAGCTGATAACTCAGCTCTACCCAGAGTATTAGTTTTCAGCAAGACTACAATATCCTATTCATACCAAGCGTAAAAGCTGGCAACTTGTACATTCTGTGAACTAAATGCAGATTTTTTTTCTGTATGAAAGGTACACGAAAAGAATGAGGGCAACCAAGCCACTACATGTGTTTACAGCAATGGACCTAGTGAGGATTTATGTAAAGTATTGTCTAAGGCTTCATATGAATGCAGCAGTAATCATGTGGTGGCATTTGTAATGCAGTAACATGCTGTGACTTTTAGGTCCTAGCGCTAGATCACTGGGGTGAATCAATCACAAAGTATTACAGAGATGATGCATATTGGCCTAGCTTGTTGACATATCTGGACGGGGAAAATTGAAAATTTGAAAATCAACTCAAATGTTGTTAACTGTGTGGACAGGCTGTTCACTGGCAGAAGTAATTGTTCCTCATGCTTGGTTCCCAAGAAGCATAGCTAAGACCAAACTGGGTAATGCTACAGTACATGCTGCGCAAACCTAAGCCAGAGAGTTTGTGCACTGGCACTATATTACCATATTAGCTGAGTGATCCAGGCACTGGCACAAGTCAGTAGACCAAAACTTTAAATATTCATTGTGTTTGACTTCAAAATGCATAGCTAACAACAAACGTTAACACTAAACTGTTTCATTGATGCCCAAAACAGAAGTACTAGTTAGCTGTTTCAAAGTTTGGGCAATGGAAAAAGCAGATCCGTGTTCCTTGTGCGTGTACAGTATCTCACAAAAGTGAGTACACCCCTCACATTTTTGCAAATATTTGATTATATCTTTTCATGTGACAACACTGAAGAAATTACACTTTGCTACAATGTAAAGTAGTGAGTGTACAGCTTGTATAACAGTGTAAATTTGCTGTCCCCTCAAAATAACTCAACACACAACCATTAATGTCTAAACCGCTGGCAACAAAAGTGAGTACACCCCTAAGTGAAAATACCCAAATTGGGCCCAAAGTGTTAATATTTGGTGTGGCCACCATTATTTTCCAGCACTGCCTTAACCCTCTTGGGCATGGAGTTCACCAGAGCTTCACAGGTTGCCACTGGAGTCCTCTTCCACTCCTCCATGACGACATCACGGAGCTGGTGGATGTTAGAGACCTTGCGCTCCTCCACCTTCCGTTTGAGGATGCCCCACAGATGCTCAATGGGGTTTAGGTCTGGAGATATACTTGGCCAGTCCATCGCCTATACCCTCAGCTTCTTTAGCAAGGCAGTGGTCATTTTGGAGGTCTTGGAGGTGTGTATCATGTTGGAATAATGCCCTGCGGCCCAGTCTCCGAAGGGAGGGGATCATGCTCTGCTTCAGTATGTCACAGTACATGTTGGCATTCATGGTTCCCTCTGAAGCTCCCCAGTGCCGGGAGCACTCATGTAGCCCCAGACCATGACACTCCCACCACCATGCTTGACTGTAGTCAAGACACACTTGTCTTTGTACTCCTCACCTGGTTGCCGCCATACACGCTTGACACCATCTGAACCAAATAAGTTTATCTTGGTCTCATGAGACCACAGGACATGGTTCCAGTAATCCATGTCCTTAGTCTGCTTGTCTTCAGCAAACTGTTTGCAGGCTTTCTTGTGCATCATCTTTAGAAGAGGCTTCCTTCTGGGACGACAGCCATGCAGACCAATTTGATGCAGTGTACGGCGTATGGTCTGAGCACTGTCAGGCTGACCCCCCACCCCTTCAAACTCTGCAGCAATGCTGGCAGCACTTATGCGTCTATTTCCCAAAGACAACCTCTGGATATAAAGCTGAGCACTCAACTTCTTTGGTCGACCATGGCGAGGTCTGTTCTGAGTGGAACCTGTCCAGTTAAACCGCTGCATGGTCTTGGCCACCATGCTGCAGCTCAGTTTCAGTGTCTTGGCAATCTTCTTATAGCCTAGGCCATGTAGGGCAACAATTCTTTTTTTCAGATCCTCAGAGAGTACTTTGCCATGAGGTGCCATGTTGAACTTCCAGTGACCAGTATGAGGGAGTGTGAGAGCGATAACACCAAATTTAACACACCTGCTCCCCATTCACACCTGAGACCTTGTAAAACTAACGAGTCACATGACACCGGGGAGGGAAAATGGCTAATTGGGTCCAATTTGGACATTTTCACTTAGGGGTGTACTCACTTTTGTAGCCAGCGGTTTGGACATTGATGGCTGTGTGTTGAGTTATTTTGAGGGGACAGCAAATTTACACTGTTATACAAGCTGTACACTCACTACTTTACATTGTAGCAAAGTATAATTTCTTCAGTGTTGTCACATGAAAAGATGGAATCAAATATTTGCAAAAGTTTGAGGGGTGTACTAACTTTTGTGAGATACTGTATATCAGGCTAGCTAATTAATAGCTAATGTTAAATGGTAAAAGCAGGGAGGTGTCTAATTGTGAAATTATTGGGTCAAAGGTATCTGTACAGTTTTCATTAGTGGCAGTGTATTAGAAGTCTTAGCAGTTTAAGAAACACGTATTCATGGTGGCTGGCAAACAAATGATGCACAACACCGTTTCCAAAAAAGTTCTGACGCTGTGTAAAATGTAAAGAAAACAGATTGCAATGATGTGCAAATCATTTAAAGCTTATATTCAATAGTACCAAGACAACATTTAAAATGTTGAAACTGAGAAATGCTACTGTTTCTTGGAAAATACAGTACATGCTCACTTTGAATTTGATGCCAGCAACACATTTCAAAAAAGCTGGGACAGAGGCACCAAAAGACTGGAAATGTTGTGTAATGCTAAAAATCTAAACCTGGCGGAATATCACACAACTAATTAGGTCAATTTACAACAGGTCAGTGACACGATTGGATATGAAAAGATCATTCCAGAGAGGATGGGTCTGTCAGAAGTGAGGATGGGGAGGGGTTCACCACTCCGTGAAAAACTGCGTGGGCAAGTAGTGCCACAATTCAAGAATAACATACCAAAATGTAAAATTGCAAAGAGTTTGGGGTTCTCATCATCTATGGTACATATGTATGGTACATATGGTACATATCATTAAAAGATTCAGAGAATCTGGAGTAATCTCTGTACGCAAGGGACAAGGGCGAAAACTAATCTTGGATGGCCGTTATCTTTGGGCCCTCAGGCGGCACTGCATTAAAAACACACACGATTCTGTAGTGGACATCACTGCATGGGCTTATGAACACTTCTGAAAACCACTGCCTGTGAACACAGTACGTTGCTCGATCCTCAAATGCAAGGTAAAACTCTACCATGCAAAGAAGAAACCATAAATAAACAACATCCAGAAACACCAGCGTCTTCTCTGGGCCTAAGCTCATTTTAGATGGACAGAGGCAAAGTGGAAAACTGTCTTGTGTTCTGACTAATCAAAATTTTAGATTATTTTTGAGAATCATGGACACCACGTCCTCCGGGCTAAAGAGAAGAGGAACCATCTGGCTTGTTTTCAGCACACAGTTCAAAAGCCAGCATCCGTGATGGCATTAGTGACTTGCACATCTGTGAAGACACCATTAATGCTGAACAATATATATAGGTTTTGGAGCAACATATGCTGCCATCCAGACTCTTTTTCTGGGAAGGCCTTGCTTATTTCAAGACAAGGCCAAAACACGTTCTGCACATATTGCAACAGAATGGCTCCGTAGTAAGAGTCTGGGTGCTCAACTGGCCTGCCTGCAGTTCAGACCTGTCACCCATTGAAAACATTTGGTGCATTATGAAATTAAAAATACGACAAACCCCAAATTATTGAGCAGCTGAAATCCTATATCAAGCAAGAATGGGAAAACATTTCACTTTCAAAACTACCGCAATTGGTCTCCTCAGTCCCCAAATCCTTGCAGAGCATTGTTAAAAGAAGAGTGGTAAACATGACCCTGTCCCAACTATTTTTCCAAAAACAATAACATTTCTCAGTTTCAATATTTGATATATTGTCTTTGTACTATTGTCAATTAAATATAGGGATTAAATTATTTGCACATCATTGCATTCTGTTTTTATTAGCATTTTACATAATGTCACAACTTTTTTGGAAACGTTTGGGTTGTATAAAACCATGGACCTTTGAATATATGTTGAGAAACTGTTTTCATACTTTTTGAGATGTTGATAATTGAAGACTATCATTGATACTGTATATGTTTTTGACAATAACCTTTTCTTTTCTCCCTTTTTCTTCTTTTTTTGCTGGACAGTGCAAGCGGCGCCGGCTAAGAAGAGCGAATGTCTCTTACTGAGTGAGTGAGTGACTGACTGACTGAGTGATTGACTGACTATCCCTTGTTAAATAGCGTAGTGGTTAGAGAAGCTACCTGTGAACTATAGGTCTCGAGTTCGTATCTCCTCGCAGGCGAAGCGAAGTACGCATTATGAATTATTCCGTATAGACGAAAACTTCTCTGGCTAAAACCTCCAGTGACTACATTATGGTAAGCCTGAAATAAAACAGTTTACGGTTATAGTGCGACTGTTTCTGGTGGATTTTCGAATTACGCATCCGTGCATGCGTTTTGGGTCAGGATAGACAAACATTTGCTGGCTACAACATAGGCTACAGTAGTTACGTTACAGTGAGCCTTAACTAAAACTGTATACGGTTATATTGCGACTGTTTCTGGTATGGAAATGTTCGGTCTCGCTAGCAATTGCTCAATTCTTATGATTATTGCTAAGAAGTTAGTAGATACCAGTAAGCCTATTACAGGCTAATAAGCTGTTCAAACGGCCAGTGGCAAATGCTAACAGTTCATAGACGCTATTTGTGGTGGAGATAAACTTAATAAGAAATGTTAGTCAGTTTAACACAATGCTCAATAGTGTTTAGCGACTGGTGAAATGCGTAATGCCATGGCGTTATGGTTAAAGACAATGCCTCTCACGTGGAAGGCTCAAGTTTGAATCTATTGTGAACAACGACATTAATTTATTTTATTTCCACGATTCTCTCGTCATTTCACTTGATGAAAAAGTTAGTTATCGTCACCTTTCTTGATAGTTATTGTATCAATGTCATTCACGAATGAAAGAAAAAAGTACGTTGTTATGCCATGAAAGAAAAAAACATGTTCTTATGCCATGAAATAAAATTGCTTTGGCAGACTCGCTAGCAATTGCTCAATTCCTATGACTATTCCAGTAAGTTAGTAGATACTGCTAAAGGCTATTACTGGCTAATAAGCTGTTCAAATGGCCAGTGGCAAAAGCTAACAGTTCATAGACGCTATTTGTGGTGGAGGTAAACTTAGTAAGAAACGTTAGTCAGTTTAACTGTATCAATATCATTCACAAGTGGCCAATTAGCTGTTAAAACAGCCAGTGGCAAAAGAAGATTTGTTCATAGACGCTAGAGGCTATACTGACACCCATTGAATGTAGAGCTCTGTGGTGTAGTGATTAGCGACACAGCCTTACATGTGGGCGACCCGGGTTAGAATCTCCAGAGGGCAATACTTTCTATTGCGGTCCGGCTGAACTAGGCTTGCCTGGTTTCTTGTTGTCTTCCCTGTTTTCTCCCTCCTTGATAGACTGTTATTCCCAATCTTACAGACACAATGGAATAGCTGTCCAAGAGGTGATCAGTGATGTAGAGTGGTTTAATCTCAGTACTTATTCAATATTAGTTTGAAAATTTGTGACAAGTTTAGAATATTACTGTGTAGCATTGATTGCCAACCAAGTTTACAGAGCTTGAGCAACTTTGACAAAGTTGCCCATAACTCCTGCGCAAATGACATAGAATCTTGTTCCAAATGATAAACAGCTGTAATAGTTGACTTTTTTTTGCTTTCAGCAAAAAATAACTGGAATATGAAGACATCTTTGTTTTTGTTTTATTCATAATTTAAAACATTTTTATATATTTTTTTCTCTTTTTAGAAATGAGAGTTGTATGTTTTGTAGATCTGTCAGAAAACAGAGCAGAATTAATCATTTTTAGATAAACGGTTAAGGCAAAAAGTGACAACTGTGTGTAGATTTTCACTTGACACTAGGACATTGATCTAGTCACTCTGAACAGACACTAAAAAGAGGTGTGGGTGATCCAGCATACCAAGGGAAGACAGATGCGTTCCAGACAAGATGCCGCTAACAGAGGGCTGTCGTTGTGTGATTACTGAGCTACATAATGGTGTACACCTCTTAGCCTGCTATCTCTGCTCTAAGGGTGCTTTCCACTTGACGTCACATCTGAACTGTCTCAGGTTAATGTCTCCACAGGTACAATATAGCTAGAAGATATCAGCACTTGGTGCTAATTACAGAAGGAGAAATATGGAAGGGTCAGAGGGATGACAAGATAAAGGATGTGAGAAAGCAATATTACAAGAGTGAAAGAGAGACCACATGCATTTCCTTACTAAATTCCAAAAACCTGGACTCATGAACGACAAACGGTCCATTCACTCCAACACCTAGATAGAAAACAACATTAGCATGGATTCTCTTAAAAATATATTCTTGTGTAAAATAATATGAACAACTGCTCTGGGTAATGTTGTGTCAAACTCCCACTGTGCACTCCCTCATGCTATGGCCAAGCATCACTGGTGAGATGGAATTTCATAGTCCAATGAGGTGAGAGTGGACTCTAGAAGCTACGCATTAGAAATGAAAACACAGAGTTACCAAACGTACACAGGATACATGGAATAGCTAGTGTGTGTGGGTGTGTCTGTGTATTATGTTTCTGTGTGTGTTAGTATAGTGTGTGTTGTCTGTATAGTGTGTATGCGTCTGTGTGTTTTAAGCCTCACTCTGTCTCAGGAGATAAACAGGCCAAATTAATATCATATTTTTGGCCAGATTTTGGATGCCCTATAATCCCAGGCAATCATGTGTGAAATTACCTATACTATCTGCCAAGACAAATATAGACCTCTGTTACTAGAGAACAGATTACTGAAGAACAACATATTAGGTAACCTCTTTCAGGACACCAATACCATCAATAACAACTGTCTTTGAACCACAACTAAGCGTTCTACATTAACTTCATGTGCAGGACAGGGATTACATAATCTGATAAAAAACATTTTTAAATAACTCTAATCAACCCAGGTTACAAAAAATCGGTAACCCTGAATAGATCAATCTGACAGTTGCCTGGACTCTGCCAAGTTTTTGCTTTCTGATTTTTTTTAGCAATGTGCTTTCACTCTTTCCTGTGTGTTCTCAGAGTCATGAAAAAGAAAAAGGAAAAATGCCTTTTGATTGTGAAACATTTCAAAATGTAGCCACAGAAAAAGTCTGTGGGAAGATGTTTCAGGTTGTTGGAGTAAGAAAAAGAAGTCCCTATTATTTAGCATATAGGCCTGTCTGTAACATAGTAAAATTTTTGGCATACATTTCAACCCAGCTGTTCGGATTTCCACACATTCTGTGGAAATATTCCAGTGTTTAGAAAACAATTCAAATTATAAATGCATTTAATGCAATTCTACATAATGTAGGTTACAAGACAGAAGAAACTTGCCAAAGTTTTTAATTCCATATGTTCAATGCAAACAGTTGCCCAGGCCAATACATTTAAAATGCAAACATTGTACAACCAGGTTATTGTAAGGTTTTTATTTTTCATTTTTCCCCCTCAAAGATTTCAATTTGTTTTTCAATTGAATTGTTCACATTATAGGTCACATTAAAAGTGGAAAAAGTTCTGACATTATTTATTTACATGATTTATCTTTGTCTCATTCTTTTAATCACAAAAACCTGGCATTTTAACAGGGGTGTGTAGACTTTTTATATCCACTGTATCAACCTATGTGCCCACTTGGTGCTTGTAAATATCAATATTTTTTCTGTGTGGCAAAATTTTCTCATGTAAAATTTTAATGCTTGTCTGTTCATGCAGCAACAAATGCTGTATTTTTAGTTGTTAGAAAAAGTTAAAGCAATCTAAAAGCTATCCAAACCTAATCTGTTGTTACTCATTTTACTGATTTTTTTTCATATATATGTAAACAGTAAGAAATTCTGTTTTTCAAGAAGTCTGGCCAACCCTGTCAGCATGACACAACTATAAAAACATGTAGAGCGTTTATGGCATCCTATGACCAGTCCATTGTCATTTCCAGAATGCATTTACTTATGCCTAGTTTGTGTAACTAAACATTTCAGGCAGCTAGGTTACGAACATCATATCCCTTTCAAACCTGAATTCCACCAATTTGACCATGCTGTGAATTATATGCACTCTCTTGCTTAGTAAATTTGGATTACAGTAATCCGGAAGGGGCATTTTTTACACGTTATGGTTTAACGTGCAGTGACTTTGAGGACCTGACCCAAGACACCCACTGTGGTTAACCAATCACAAAGTTTCATCGAAGATGCACAATCACGTTCACACTGTTGTTGACATTTCTGGATGTGGAAACTTGAAAATCAACTCTAATATTGTTAGCTGTATTGACAGGCTGTTCACTGGCAGAACTCACTGTTTGTCAATGTGCTTTCCAAAAAGCACATTTAACACCAAACTGTGTAATAATTCCAGAAGTACTTCATATTTATTAAGCCATCATGTTGTTATAACAATACATGCTACTAGAAAGCTAAAGAACGGTAGTCAGCATTATGAGACTGTCAGTATATTAGCTGAGTCGATCCATGCACTGACACAACTCTGCATCAGTAACATTATTTATTGATTTTTTGGTTTCAAAATGCATATCTACATAAGTAAACACCGAATTGTGTAATTATACCTACTTAATTCATGCCCAGAACTAGAGCAGAACAGTGCTAATACCAGTTTTCATGTCAACGCCTTGTTAGCCACCAGTACTAGTAGAACGGTCCCCAAACCTAATTCAAAATTTAACCTTAAAAGTTTCTGCTCTGGAAAAAGCTATCAGTGTTCCAAGTTTTTGCATAGCTGGCTATCTAGTTAAGAAATTAGTTGATGCCAGTCGGTATAATAACACATGCTATTAGTAAGCCAATGAACGTTAGCCAATGCTACAACCCCGAAACACTGGGTTTTGCCCTGGAATAGACGGTGATAAACACAGCAGCGGATATGTGTTGGCAAAATCATTGTGGCCATGTCAAAAACATGAATCCATTTCAACTTTATACAATGTTATGTGGAAACCTACTAGTAGCATGTGAGTGATGTGTGCACAACTAGAAACACTTATTGGAAACACTTATTATTACAATTAGAAACACTTATTTAGCAAACATTAACTGGCTAAATGCTGTTGCTGATCTAATGTCATGCCAATTACAAGCCATGTAGTTTTAACAGAGTTGAATGAACTCCCATCTTCTCATGCCCTATAGGATATAATTGAATCATGGGCCATTGCAGAGAGTTATTAAAAGCCAGAAGCCCAAAGCCCTTTGCTGCAGCCAAGTCTTATTGGAATACGTAAACTACACTGCTGAAAAAAATTAAGGGAACACTTAAATCACACATTGGGTCTCGATCATTAATATATTTCGTTCATCGAGAGCCGATGTGTGATTTAAGTGTCCCCTTAATTTTTTTGAGCAGTGTATATTAAAGTTCAAAATCTTTACTGTACATTGTGTAATTCATTGAAAACAAAATGACGTAACAACGGTAAATGAAAACCAAAATCACCAGCCGACTGAGGGCTGGATTCAAACTCACACCAAAAATTAAAGTAAACAATTGAAATCACAGACTGTTCCAACTTGTGTGAATTTCATCACAGCAACTCATAATGTGACTCAGTAATGTGTATGGCCCCCACTTGCCTGTGTGCACTCCCAACAACGTCTGGGCATGCTCCTGATGAGACGGTGGATGGTGTCCTGGGGGATCTCCTCCCAGATCTGGATCAGGGCATCAGTGAGCTCCTGGACAGTCTGTGGCGCTACTCAGTGGCATTGGATGCACTGATACATAATGTCCCAGAGTTTCTCAATTATATTCAGGTCTGGGGAACGTGACGGCCAGTCAATGGCATCAATGTCTTTGTCATCCAGGAACTGCCTACACCCTCTGGCTACATGAGACCAAGCATTGTCCTGCACCAGGAGGAACCCAGGGTCCACTGCACCAGCGTAAGGTCTGACGAATGGTCTGAGGATTTCATCACGGTACCTAACAGCAGTCAGGGTTCCGTTGGCTAGCACATGGAGGTCTGTGCGACCCTCCAAGGATATGCCTCCCCAGACCATCACTGACCCACCTCCAAACGTGCCATGCTGGATGATGTTGCAGGCAGCATAACATTCACCACGGCGTCTCCAGACCCTTTAACATCTGTCACGTGCTCAGTGTGAACCTATTCTCATCTGTGAAGAGAATGGGGCGCCAATGGCGGACCTGCCACTTGGTGTGCCAACTGGTGTTCTCTGACAAACGCCAATCAAGCTGCAAGGTGCAGGGCTGTGGACACAGGTCCCACTAGAGGATGTTGAGCCCTCATGCCACCCTCACAGACAGTTTGGTCAGAAACATGCACACCAGTAGCCCACTGGAGGTCATTTTGTAGGGCTCTGGTAGTGCTCCTCCTGTTCCTCCTTGCACAAAGGAGCAGATACCGGCTTCCTGCTGCTGGGTTGATGCCCTTGTACGGCCCTGTCCAGTTCTCCTCGTGTAATGGCCTATCTCCTGGTATCAGCAGAGCAATTGTCTGTGGCCACCACCTGTAAAACCATTCCCTTTTTGGGGGTTGTCTTGCTGTTGCCTCTCCAGTGCACCTGTTGTCACTTTCATTTGCACCAAAAAAGGTGACATTGATTCACAATCGCCTATGCTTCCTAACTGGACAGATTGATATCCCTGACGTTTAACTGACGTTGGTGTTATACTGTGATGATGACGTGTTCCCTTAACTTTTTTGAGCTGTGTATTTTACGAAAAATCTTTGACAGCCAAATTCATTATATATTTTACGTTAGGTGAAGTAACGTAACGTGTCAAGAAAAAAAATTGAGATTGGCAGGCAGTGTTTTGAACCCGCGTCCTTCAGCTACACAGACGGGCTACTCCAAAAAGGGACATCCCATTAGGGGAGGCGAGTAGTGGCCTTACCATGGTCGCTACAATATATTGCAAATTATTTTTTGTTCTAACCATAACCCAAACCTTAACCCCAGTGCTGTGATACCTAATCTTAATCCAAACCTTAACCCTAACATTAACCCCAGTGCTGTAATACCTAATCGTAACCAAACCTTAACCTAACCTTTTTCGTTTTATAACCTTACCCCAAACCTTAAGCCTAACCTTATCCCCAGTGCTGTGATACCTAACATTAACTGTAACCCTAAAATGCATTTATTACATATTGTAGCGACCTTGGTAAGGCCATTACTTGTCCCTTTAAATCCGATAGTCCTGTATGGAGCAGTGGGTAGGATGCCCATCTGCGGAGATAAACGTTGCTGGTTCAAGACATGATCTGGATATTTTGTGTAAATTTGTAATATATGATACATTTTAGTAGTGTTCATAACATTTCATATGTTTACGTAGCATTTGTGACAAAAGTTACGTTTTACTAGTGTTCGTAACATATTTCACTTTTCAGCCAGTTCGTGATGTATTCTACATTTTGGTAGTGCATTGTAATGTAACCTATCGTAATGTATCAATCATAGAAATCAGGTGCCATAGATTTACGTATAATGTATTACATTGCCCATTGCTATTTAGGAAAGGGCAACATTTTGCTAACTAGCCATTGAAGAAGAACAACATAACTGATTATATTTTTTTCTGTCAACAACATGTTGAATTTGATGTGATTTGATTGGTATGAGGCCAGATCCAAAACTTCTTCCATTGGGGGATGTTTTCTTGCACAAATACTAGCCACAGTTGAGCTCAGCTCAAAGCTGACAATTTAGCTGTGTTATTAAAGCTGTGTAATTATTAATACATTTTTATGAAGATGTGAGTTGACATCAATCAATCAAGAGCTACAGCAGTCATACAATCTTTAATACATGGCCAACACATATTGAGACAGCACCAATGGATGATCTCTTCTCAAAACCACATTCAGCCACTGACAAAACTGAAGGTTATAAAAAAGAAAGGTATTTGAAGATATATTCTCAAGTATGTTGTTCCCTTGTTTTCCATAAATACAACTGAAAACGCACCTTTCAGAATTCCTGTTCAACTTCAGAATTCAGTTCAACTCTTAGCCTACACTAGAACCTGTCCTTGGGATCCAGTCTAACTCTTAGTCCAGACTGGAACCTGTCCAAGGAATCCAGTGGTACCCATTACCCAGTCTGGATCCTGTCCAGGGGATCCAGTGGTACCCATTACCCAGTCTGGATCCTGTCCAGGGGATCCAGTTGTACCCATTACCCAGACTGAAACCCGTACAGGGGATCCAGTCAAACTCTTACCCCACCTCTGACTTGGGACCCAGTCCCAGAACCAGAGAGAATTTGGCTGTGGATCCATTTTCATTGTATTGTGCTCTCCCAGTTCTAGACATTTGGCATCTTTAACAGTCGAACTAGTATTAATCTAACTGCCTCGCCGAAGTTGAGAGAGGAAAAGTAGACAGAGAGAGATAGACACATTGAAGAGAGAGACAGACAGACAGAGACAGAGAGAGACAGGCAGCCAGACAGAGAGAGATAGACAAAGAGAGAGAGTAAGAAGAGATAGACACATTGAAGAGAGAGACAGACAGACAGAGAGAGAGAGATACAGGGGCTTTATGCCCAATTTATTCCGCATCTCCATCAGTCCTATGCTGCATCAACTCTTGGCTATGTAATCCCATTCACGGCGGATGTCTAGGGGTGAAAATAGCATGTGAAAATACCAGCCACTAAGCACTGCCATGGGTCATTCATCTGTTGTTCAGGAGGTCAAGACCCTTAGAGAGAATATACACCCTATCTGTCTTCCTCTATCTCACAGCTGTCAAATGAAAGCACACACAAACACAGAGACATTACCCTAACTGTTAATGCATTGTGCTACATGCGATTAAAACTCTGAACAACAGTGCAGCCCAGCCATCCCTGCCACACGCAGAGAAAGGGGGATATATCTCATCCTCTCCCTCTTATTTCTTCTGCTTTTTCTCTGTGCTTCCATGGCCTGAGCTAAAGGTTCTGTGTCAAATGAACTGCAATGAAGAGGAGGACCAATGTGTGCTGGGAAGCTTCACTTCCTCCTCGGAGCCAAGGAGTCACAGTGGGGCCATTAGGCTGGCATGAGCCCTGGACTGCCTGCGTGTTCCTCCGGCCCATACAAACACAGAGAGGCCCCTGGGGGCCTCAATCATGGGTCAGTGCCTGGACAAAACCAATGTGTGAACTCAACACACACAAAAGCACTTGCGCACACACACACACACATATATATTTAGAGCATTGGTTTTCAACTCCGGTCCTCGAGTAGCCCCAACAATGCACATTTTCAGCGTATCCTCAGCCAAGCACAGCTCAACTTGTCAACTAAGTATCAGGCTCTCGTTGAGTTGAGTTGAATTGTATTGTATGCTTGTCCAGCGCTACAACAAAAATATATGCTGTTCGGGGTACTCGAAGAGGGGAGTTGGGAACCACTGGTTTAGAGAGAATAGTTTGAATACATTCCCTGATTTTTAAGATATTCCAGTTGGAGGATTCCATATTTCCTGCTTATTCCCTCCTGATTCTAGGAATTCTCCAACCGAGATTTCAGAAAAACCCAGGACTTTAATGAAAGTCTTTTCTCAAACTTTTCTCAAAACAAGTTAAACAACAGCACATTTACAGTTGTGATCTTTAGACTTAAATGCAACGATGTCTTATTTTAGGGTGTTTTTGTATTTTCTGCACTTGGTGTATATTTTCATTTTCACTTTGTTATATAGTATCCTCTTGTCAGTGTTTATCTTGAGTTCCTTTACAACAGTTAGTTTAAAGTGACAACTGTTTTGCCAAGGATGTAGCCAGCGTAAAAGACAATGGAACAGGGTTAGACCGCAACAAGGAGTATTGTTTCTCTCATCCACTCTAATGAAAACAGTGTTTGCACCTCCTTCCTGCAGAAAAACACCCCATTTACACATTACACAGCATAAGACATGACAGGAACATCTGCAGCAATGACTTTAAAGAAGCATTGTATCCTGTTATTCCTGTTATTACACGATGTGTAAGCTACCTTTATGAACACACACGTGTACACACGTCCACATATACACCCACGCCCAAATATATACAGTACACAAAGTGCATTGTCTTCAGATGATAACTTTCATGTCATATGTCCTGTAGGTAAACGCAGTGACATCGGTGTTTGAAAAACTAGTGTGTAACTAGTGTAACTTACATAATGTGTAATGGAGTCACAATGTGAGACAGGGTTAAGTATTAAACTGCCATCCACTCTAATCCTCCCTCCATCGCCCCTCTGCCACTCTAAGCACTTTCATGGTTCTTCCCCTCTAAACGCCATTTTAACACACACATTTAAGACTAATTCTAACCCTAATTCTAAACCTAAACTTAACCCTAAGTCAGATAAAGTCGCATGAGTTTCCTTGTTTTACTATCGTAGTGAGGACCTTCTGTCCATTAAGGTACACCCCCCCCAGCACAATGGTACAACACAAGCTCATACCCCTACCACCTCACTTAAAACGCCTGTTTTATAACTGCTGTGTCTGTTGCATTTGGGCATGCTGCCTTCCCCGTTAGATAAATGAGGCTTCATGGGACATTAGCGCGGGTGCTGGGTGCTAAAGTGGCCGGGAAAATGTGTGCAGGAAAAAATATACATATTATCCCCTGAGGACTAATGAGTTCTCACTTACTGGCTGACTGGCTAACACAAGAGATGGAAAAAAAACATTAAGACAGAGAGACAGTAACTCCATTCCAAAAAGGCACAGATGTAACAGATACTTTACTGCAGCTAAATAAGAGAGTTAAGAACATGCTGTAAGCCCAATCCATGGCTACTTTTAAATGTTGCAGATGGAGCTATCCAGATTCTACAGATAATGTAAAGATCAAACAGTTTGAACGCTGTCAAGAAGGGTGGCCACTTGTGATTGTTATCAGAGGATCACTGGTTCAGTGCAGTTCTGGGCAGTTTAACAGCGGAGTAATCAACCTGGTTGACTAAAAGTTCAACTGAGTGAGCGGGTCTGATAACGCATGAATGTTTTTTGTTATATTTCTATTGGCCTGACACAAAAGAACACTGTAACCTAAAGTATGTGTCCTATCAGGATGGGGGGAACACTTGTCTAGTGGTTGCCATCATCTGCGACTTTCATTCGTTAGTTTATTGTTAGTGTTTCAACCAGTGACTAGTGATCACAGTGCAGGTAGGAAAAGAAGGAAATATGAGCACTGCATCTGTTCAGACATACAATTGGACAAAGCAACATCAGAAGACACGTCGTGATTTTTGACTATCCGAAACATGCTGAAGAGTTGTTACAATGAGATATATGAGATCTATGGGATTGTCATGATATACCGCGGACAAGTCAAGGAGTGTGCGTAGTTTTGTAGTGTAGGTATGTAAACAGCATGGATGGATGTGGTCTGTTCCATCTTTGGAATGGAACATTAAACCGTGTTTCTGTCTTTCTGTGGTCACTAAAGATCCCACAGCACCTATCGTTGGACTAGGGGTGTTAAGTCGGTGTCCTGGCTACAATTTGATGAGGACACAGTTACCTTACCATAGGCCTCCGTCTATTAACCATTAAAAGGGGGTCAAGATTGAGATGAAGATTGAGATGAAGACTGAGATCAAGATTGAGCTTTTTGGCCACGACTCAGTTCTATGTGTGGCTCAAAACTAACACTGCCCATGCCTCAAGACACACCTCTACATTGAATGTTGGTAGCGGCAGCATCATGCTGTGGGTATGCTCCTCATCAGCTGGGATTGACAAGAACCAAAAGGTGAACATCCTACAGTGACCCAGTAAATGTCCTCATCTTAGTCCCATTGTTGATCTGTGGCAGTATTTGAAAATTGTGGTCCAGAAGCATCGTCCAACCAACCTGAACCTCCTGGAGAAAATCTGCCAAGAAGAATGAGACTAAATAACACTGTGCAACGCTGTTAAATACTTACTAAAATAAAAGCTTTTTTATTGCGGCAAAAGATAGCTCTACTAATTATGAATGTGTTTAAATGTTTTTTAAAAACATATTTTACAAAGTTTTCCCTAAATAAAACCAATTTCTGCTTACAATAATACATTTTGAATGTCAGTTTTTTTAAATAAATTATCAAATGAACTGTCAATTTACCATTTGTAATCCAGAAAAATTAGAGAATTGGTCAGGGGTGTAAATACTTTTGCAAGGCACTGAGAGACAGTGAGAGAGACATTGTAGGGGTTTATGCCCAACCTATCCTGCATCTCAAACAGCCCTAAGCTGCATCAATTTAATTAACTAGCCTCAAATGAAATATACATTTGTTTTTTAAAATAGGGAATTTCTCATTTACACTAAAACATTTAGTGTGACCTTTAAAATCTAACAATCTCTGCCATTTTGAAAGTCATGCCCCCCCTCTGCTTCACTTCTCTCAAATAAATGTATTTGGAACACATTCTATATGTTCTTTGGATTCGTATATCATGAACATAATAATTTGTGTGGTAAACAGGTTTTGCAGTATAATTTTTAATGAATTTCCCAGAAAGTGAAAAGGTGTGTTTTTCGACATTGCATGCAGGTAAAATGTTTTGATTCATGTTTAGAATCAAAAACAGCAGATTCTATAATCTGAATGAATAAATATTGATACAGTGGCAACATGTGGATCTGAGTGTTTTTTTTATTACTATTAGCTAGAGGCAGTTTTTTTTTAGTTTTTCTCTAGTCTCTACTTCTCCTTTAGTTTGGCTGTTTTAATACTATAATTATAATAGCCTAGTCATGTATTGTCTTCAGGATCTGCTATATTTTTGTTTGTATGTTTCATGTTGTTGTATTTTTACATTTGTAAGACAGTCCTGGTCTAGAATCTACAAGTGTTTTTTTTTATGTTTTCTGTGGATCCCAGGAAGAGTACCTTCAAATAAACAATGAAGTGTCAAAAATATAAAGGAACAAAAATGACCCGATTCCGAGGTTTCTAAAACAATTGACAAATGTCAAAATTTCCAATAACAAATGTACTGTCCTACATGAGCAACAGATAGCATAGAAATTTGATTGTTCTTTAAAACTTTTTTTTTCTCCAATCGCATGTTTTTAATGTTTAGTTCATGAATTCTTAGTGGTAGTAAGGCAAGTACTGCCGACATTTCTAATGTTAAGACTACCTACGGTCAATATCGTGTTCTTGGAGGGTCTTTTAAGGGTTCTTCGTACTTTGGGAGAACCCTGCGTTGACTTCATCAACTTTAGGTCATCAATTTTAGGTCAACATTCTTAAAAGATGTACTTAAAAAGAACTACCGTATATGCATTTTGGGTCAGTCTGTTCACTTTATCTCTGTCTGTCTGATCCTCACCACAATGTGCCCATAGCACATGTCAATGGTCTTCTCTATATATTGTTTAATTTCCTCCCAGATGTTGTCTCTACAGCCGTGACAATGGCGCTGCACTCTTAACCACTGCCAGTCCCAGTGGAGTCTGACTTGAGATCTTACCGGTCTCCCCAGACCCCACCAGGTCATCCTGAGGTTGAGGATCATCAGAACAGATCAGAAAGGTGCCCTAGCTGCTCAATCTCCGACACATGGGACTGTCTCTGCTTGACCATAGGACACAGTAATATAGTGAAGGGGTTTTGCTTCAAGAAGTCTAAGACACTTCCCTAATTCCTCTGAACAAGATTTCTAACAGTTGGTTGAGACAACAGTATGTCCATATATGGAACATTGTTTACAAGTGAGCATCAACATACACTCTTCCACAACTATATGAAATATCATCAACCTTAATCAAAAGATAATGTTTGTTTCTAATTGAGAAAATACATTACTGCAATTGATCATATTTCTAAACCGATAACAGGGCTGTTAGACAAAGATATGGAACAGAAGCTAGGTAACTAATTTAATGGTACACTCCCTCTACATTTCATTCTGCCACTGTGCCACACACAACGTTCTAGGTTAGCTACAGCAAATTTGTCTTCTAGACTATAATGCCACACAGTGATTTCATCCCTAATCCCAAATGCACCTTAAGGCACCCTATCTCATAAATATAGTACATTACTTTAGAGCAGGGTCAGTAGGGATTGGGTTAAACGTAGTATACGCGGAAATGGGGTTATATCTGGGAGCATCATCATGCTAATAAATCATGGCAGTAAATCAATGGGTGGATATTACTACATACGCCACTGCTGGCATCAGTGCCAACTGCTGGGATATGTGATTTATGGAACCCAGCGGTCACTAAAATGTACTTCCATGTATTGGAATGGAAACGTTTTTGGTCACTTCTCAACTATAGCTCTAATTAAAATAAAATGTAATCTGAGTGAAAGTGTGTTGAGATATTTAACTAATTCTCCAGTTTCACATTTTGCCTCCAGCATCTTTCCTCCGTTTTTGGTGGGCAGTAGATTCCGCTATTAGTGATACTAACATCTCAATTAATTTCCCATAATTGTTGATGCGTTATCACCAATTATAGATTGATAAGATCATTTCCGTCGTTTTATGCTCGCCTGCGGCGTCAAATAGACATATTGACGTAAATGATTTAGGTAGAAGGCACAATTGGATATTCGTTAAAAAAAACTGTCAAATGTGGAAACAGGTCTATACCTACCAATGGGTAACGCTAGGAAGAACGGCAGCCAACAAAGCGTAAACATCCCAACTACGACTCCCAAAGTTTTAGCTGCTTTCTTCTCCCGGGAGAATTTCAGAAGTTTCACCGTTAATGAGCTCCTCGCATGGGTCGCCCGGCCCTTTCCAGTGCAGCTGCCAGTGTCATCTTGCACATGGGAACCCTTGTGGATCCTGAGAGTGAGCTCGCTCGTATTCATCCTTTCCCTCATTACCCCAGCCTCCAAATTCTTGGTGGTCCGTTTGGCGACTACATACACCCTAAAATACATGGACAAGATAACAACCAGCGGTATATAAAAGGACCCGAGGGAGGAAAATAGTGCGTAAAACGGTTCCTCTGTGATGAGGCATACGGTGTCTTGTGGCGACGGAGGCTGCTTCCACCCGAGAAGAGGGCCGATGGAAATAACCACAGAGAGCACCCACACCCCGAGCATGGCCAGCAGTGCCCGCTTCTCTGTTACTATGGTCGGGTACTGCAGCGGGTGGCTCACCCCGATATAACGGTCTATGGAAATTACGCACAGGCTCATAATGGATGCCGTGCAGCACAGAACATCCACCGCCGCCCAGATGTCACAGAAGATCCTACCGAAAACCCAGTAGTTGAGGATCTCCTGGGTGGCTGATACCGGCAGCACGGTGGTACCCAGGAGCAGGTCTGCAATGGCTAAGTTGATAATAAAATAGTTGGTTGGGGTTCGTAGGTGCCTGTTGGTCACCACAGCGAGGATGACAAGGATGTTGCCCACGATGGCGAACACGATGAAAGCCCCCAGGACCAAGCCGAGCGGGATGGCACGGGTAATATCCACTTCACCTATCCCCGTTTCGTTGCCCGTGTAGTTTGTGGAATTGACAGACGATTGAAACATCCACGGTGACCCCACTGTACCGACGTGAAGTTCCAATAAGGAACTATTTCCCCGTATATTTGCCACATCTTCAATGCTCAGATTCATTTTGGCTAAAGAGGTCCTCCATAGCAGGTTTCTAATCACATGAAGATATAGCACGGGAATACGAGCAACTCCGCAATGATGAATCTCTTGCGCCAGTTGTTGTTACGCTTCATGATTGCTAGAAAGGTTGCCGACTTGTTCGTTTTCCAGCAGTCTTGCGCGCTTATATCAAAGCGCAGTGCTCCGCGCGCTGCTCTGTATTAGCTTCATTTGCTCTGTCCTAAACAAAGCTTGACTAAATGAATGGGCAGATATACTTGCAATCAAAAGAGACGTATGTTACGCAATAGCCCTAGAATGACCACACTAGGGAAATGTCTGTGAGACAGCAGAACATTTTCCGCGAGAGTCGGGGGTGAAGGTTGTTGTTTTAGTAGTTAGGTTCTAGAGACTAGGTTTCTAAGTTATGCATAGTATGGGCAGGTGTTTAAAATAAGATTTTCTGGTGGGAAAAAAACGATGTCTTCCTTAAATTGTTGACGAGTTTTTATTTAACCTCGAATGTACCTTCAGCGGACATTTTTTAACTCAAGGGGTAAAAGAAGGATAGTTTTGAAACTAATTAGCAAAAACATTTGTTTGTCAAGTTCACCTACATAAAAACAACACTTGTTTATCGTGTGATTTGTGAGTTATAGAGCAATGAAATGAAATAACCTGTTTTTTATACCAGTGGTGTGCAGCTAAGATAAAAAATGTGTGCTTAGTAATAAAATGTTCAATTTCCATCGACTCAATCCAAAAATAAGCGTCTCATCATTTTGAAGCTACTGAAACTAAGTTGATAGCCCACAGCTTCTCAAGATTAGAGCCAAATCAACTGTGGTATGTTAGAGCTTTTAGGGTTAAAGGTTTACAGTTAAACCCCCAGTTTAACCACTAGATTATAAAACAAACATTTTGCCTTCCAGATAATGACCCAATGACTTGGTAAAAATATATGTAAAGATACTATATAGATAATAACTTGCATGTGACTGTAATAAGCATACTGTCAATATATTCTTATTTTTCTTAAAATAGTTTCACTGACATTATCAAGACCAGCCATCTTATGTGTCTAACAATTTAATGAGGAATAGCTGTCTGATCTAAGAATGGCAAAAATGTGGTTTGAGTTCTTTATATATTTTCAGAAGGGATTATTCTCTCAATCACTTTATCTGCTATGAAACTCCACAATATGACGGTAATATGTTCAATATTCTGAAATAAATGAATAAGAAAATACTGCCAGTATATGGCTTTAGTGCATTATATTTTGGGCATTATACTAGAATAAATATCTGGGGATTGAAAACAGTGACTATTTCTGCTTTTGAATATTGACTGATGCCAAGTGGAGTATGCCTCAGCTGAAAACATGGGAGGGATGTCATATTTTTCCTCCGAAGATTAACTTTTCAATATGGGTTTAAACCCAATGATTTTCAATGATTCGCCAGTGCATTTAAACCTCTTTTAAACATACTTTATTTGTGCCTCAGGCTTTGGAGTTGTACCATTGGATTTACCTAGTTCCTCCACATCTTTAGATAACGTGGACTGTGATGAACGTGGACTGACATCAAGCATTCTTTGTGAGACAAGGGTGAATTCTAAAGGACTCTGGACAGATTAAAAAAATCTTACATATACATGCCTGTAACAATAAAAGCTGAGACTCACAAATGCATGCATTTTGGTCTGATGCTCAGAAGCCATATATCATTAGGTAGAAAGTGAAGAAAGCTTCCATGAAGAGATCACAGGTTATCGAGCTCACAGTGCTGTCAAAAACATCCAACTCCGCAGTATTCTTATAAATCATTTGGCACGCCACCACCATTTTTAATAATAATTTTTCATTACAAATCATAAATGCCTAAACAAACTATAAAACACTTGTGTTTTATATTCAAGGGCAGAGCCTAGACATTAATTCAGTAAAAATCAAATACGTAAAAATACGTGTGATCCTCTGAACCCATAGAACTGTTGTTTAGTTTAAAGAAAGGAGGCTTGGTCAAGAGTCGAAGAGGATCAATAATTTCCATAATGTTAACAAACTAATGGCTGAATTTGATCTGTGTTTGAACCCACAGAACACTGTACATATACACATGCATGCTTGCCACCAGGAGTCTTAGGGCCTTGTATGTTCTCAAAAGAGTGGCCACGTGTCTTTGATCAGAAGATCACTGGTTAGAGCCATGTATGAGAACAGGGAACGTGGAGGAACCTGTGAGCAGCACCCTGACAACTGTTTCATACGGTCCCGTGTTGCTCAGTTGGTAGATCAGTGCATTTGTAATGCCAGGGTTGAAGGATCCGTTTCTTTTGGGGGCCAGTACAAATTAAGTATGAAATCGTTTGAATGTATTTTTTCAGACATGCGGTGTAGTTCACATTTGTACATTAAATTGCTTGATATAGACATTGTTCCTGTTATAGGGCAATATGCAACATGCACCCATACAAACTGCCTGTCTACTGCAGCCTTCATTCATAAGGTCACTGACCAGTACCATGTGAACACATAGAACTAAAGGCCTGCACTACACAGCACACACTGATGGTGGAATGAGGTGTTTATTTTATTTTGACAAACTTACGGCTGCTGCTGAGTCTTCGTTAGGCTAATGGAATGCAAATAAACGTCATAATAATTTCTTGTCTTTTCTGGAATGTGTCCAGCAGAGTAACACGGACCTAAAGCCGCTGCACTGTGAGGGATAAGGTTTGGATGTTCTAACCTATGAGGATGTTGATAACCCAGTAGGGTGAGAGGTGAGGAAGCAAGTGAGATACTACTCTTTTATTGCATTCTTCTTCATTACACAGTATTCAAGTTTTAGTTAACTAGCAAGCGAGTCTGACAGAGCATGTTCAAATATTATTATTGTTGTTATGATAATTTGTTCGTATGAAAATGTACAAATTCAATTCCAATATATCATATGAATTTGGTGTGTCTACGTTCCCAGAGTGTGTCTTTAATTCAGTGTATTCTGATTCATGTGTAGTCAGTTGTTTACTTTGACACATTGTCCATCATGTCTGTGAGTGCTCATGATAAGTTAGGCAATAAGACTAACAGCAAGTTTAGACAGATTGTGGACCTGGCTGCAATAGCTATCAGTCAGTCTGGAAACACTTTGAGTAAACTCAAAACACAAAAATCTAATGATCTTTTCTCTGATTACCAGTTGTTCAGAGAAGTTAGATGTGTTAATGTATTAATCTTGGTGATTGGCACATGCCAAAGGAGCAAATGTGTTTTGTACCTCACACGCAACCCCTTCCAGTTTAATATAGATCACATTTGTACCAGTCAGCCACACTATGTCTGATATAGATCCCATTTTATCAATCTATTCTCCATTGAGTGGCCACCAGATGTCTGGTTCTGCCTGCGAAATAACATAAAAGAAAAATAGGGACAGGGAATTTAGATCTTTATCAGTTGAAGTCTTGAGTCCCAGAAACTGCTTCTAGAACAGCAACCTAGTGATGTCTTTGGTTACTAGGCAAGTCACAGCTGTAAACTGTAAAACTTTGTTGAACAGGTTCTCACTGATTTAGTAAAAGTGTGTAGTGTTCTAAGACCCAGAGTCTTTTTGTTGTTGTTCATAGTGAAACATGTGACCCCCTGGACCCCTTCGGAAATAGTAAGGGATGTCAGCCCGCCCAAAGTGCACACAACTCTGAGTGCCCTAACTTCAAATGTATGTGTACGGTAGTCTTCCTCTAGTGAAGAAGGAATTCCTATAAAATAAGCCAAATCATTTTTGTAATATTTTGCTCGGTCACAGGTCTTCTCTTAGTAAGATGTTATTATTATTATTATTATTATTATGTATCCCCCTTTAATAAACCACAGCAGAGTCACAGAGAAAGAAAGGAAGAGAGTATCAAAGAGATACAGAGGGAGAGCAGGGAAGAGAGGGAGAGTGATAGGAAGAAACTATTGTCTGCTAAAATACAAGCAAATGCCTCTGAACACATCCATACTGTAAGACAGTTGTCACAAATATACTGTATATATACTATAGCAACTAGGGAGATTTCAAGGGCCAAAAAGTGGAAAGTTCTTGAATGACCAAGCACCCTCAGATTTGAATTCCCATGAGGAAAAAACAAATAATCCTGTATGGTTGAAATGTTTCTATGACTATGTAATTTAAGACCATGTTGCCCACTGGGCAAAATACTTCATTTACTAACCTCTAAATAATTCATAAACCTGCAGTACATCAATATCCACAGTTCTCTGGCAGTCTATGAACAATGGCTTGAATTACACCTCAGCTTTATTGAGACAATTCACATTTAAAACTGTCAGCTTAACTGTATGGACAGACTGCACAGGGCATACTAAAACATAAACACATTTTTTCCTAATTTTCACTTCAGTATGACATACTTAGCTAGCTAGTTAACACCAACCTGTGTAATAGTGCATACTTAATTCAGGCCCAGATGCTTCAAATTTGTTAGCTTTAGTTGGTTACAAATTTTCGCGAACCACGAAGCCAATGGGGCTGTGACGCAATGTTAAAAGTTGCCGTATGACGTTATGTTCATCATGATTGCTTCCAAAATGCATAACTAGCTAGCTAAGGCAAGTTAATCGTCAACAAGAAACGCCACTCTGCTTATTTATTATGAATGAGTAAATGGACATTGTGGGCACGTTTTTTCGTTACTTCATGCTATAGATCATGGTAAGCCCCTCCTACCAGGCCCACGGGCAGGATGAGATGACTAAGGGTGCATTTTTCATAAATGAGTGGGCATATGTACAGCAACCCCACCCCCAAGGTTAGACATTGTGGGTCCTGTGGAATGTTTCTGTGTTATACAATGATTTAAAGTGACAGATGATATTTCAGGGGGTGAATTTGATCAACTCACTTTGCCATGAGAATGGCACTTTAAATGGCACTTTAAATTGGAATAAAAAATTGGCAATCATTCATTGTTTTGATTTAAATTAATGTCCACAGGCACAGGGGAAATAGATCCAGAGTGATATTAATAGCTTGAATGGTTACATTACAATGATATTTCATTGCTGCTACTGCATTTTTAGTTGGTCTGAGTTGTTTCACACCCCTGAACAAACCAGCATTGGAACTGAATGGCTTTCATTTAGGAATAATGGTATAAGATTTTGAAAATATATTCTTAATACATGATAACTGCCAAGCAATTGAGCCTTCTACCGAGAGCCATACAATATAAAATTTGGCTGAAATGGTATGGCCCCCACAAAATAAAACACATTTTGTCTCTTCATAATTTTAAGTACTGATATCATATGAATGTCTTGCCACTATGGACCTGTCCTTTGGAACAGCTTGCCATATTTTCTGAGGGTCGCAGATACTATTAAAACACCGTTTTAGCCTGGCTTTCTAAAAGATTTTCTTAAACTTGTTAAGTTATTAAGTTTATTTAGTCATTTATCCCATTTGTTTAAACCTCTTATTTTTATTTTTTCTTTATTATAATTTAATTTCATTTATATCTTTACTGTAATTCATACATTTTATCAAAACATTATGTATTAACTGTTTTAATTCTGACTTTTACCTGTTAAACACTTTGGTTGTTAAGTTGCATAAAAATATCTTACATATAATATAGATTCCGGACCTGTCAATCACAGATGTGTGATGCAATTTGATGTCTAGAAAGGTGTCTCAGGTTTCTGTCCCAAGATTAACCATTAAGGTCTTTCTCATATTAGCACAGGAGCTCCATTCCAACCGGCAGCCTTTAGAGTTCACCCACTTCTTTTCACCAAAGACTTGGATGCTCTGGTCAAAACTAGTGTGCACAAAAGGAACTAGGGTGATATATGGGACGCTTACACAATCAATGTTGTCTCATCACATTAACAGTTCCCTTCCAGAAGCCCTATTCTTATGTTAAAGAACAGAGGGTATACCGCTTCAGGCTTTTCTGTCAGCTCAGCAAACACGCTTTAGGCAGACAATAATTACTAGCTCCCTCTCTCTACTACTGTGTTTCTCTGTCTCTCCCTCACCCTCTTTTTCTCTCTCTTTTGCTCTAAATTCAATTCAATGGGGCTTTTAGTGATAATAAGAAAAATAAAATAATAAAAGTTAAGTGATTTGACAGAAATTCCAAATATAAAGTTTCAAAATACAAAAACATTTTTAGCTGCGCATATTATTGTGACAATGTGCAAATAGTGTATGCTATAATAATGTGCATTTTTCTAATGAAAATGGATCAGAAATCTTGCTGCACTGAAAGCACACATTATTTCGCATAACAGTTAGAGGAGTATGTTTGATTTGTTTTTCAAACTGTTTTTAGGTCTGTGAAATCTGTGGGAAATCTGTGTCCCTAATGTGGTCATACATTTGGCAGGATAGGAAGTAGAGGTCTGTTTCCATCTTATTTTGTGGGCAGTCTGCACATAGCCTGTCTTCTCTGGAGCCAGGTCTCCCTATCATTGAGTCTATATGTATTTAAGGCTATTCTTCATTTTTAATGTTCAGCCAATTTGCCACTGTTTACTGTTTGTTTAGGGCAAGGGCATTCAAAACCTATTTTTGAGTCCACAATCTTCAGGCCTGAAAGGTTGAAGACCTGCAAATGTTTTTGAGGTTTTGTGGATTAAGTCCTAACTATGCTAACCATACTATATTATAAATTGTCTCTCTAAAAGATACAAACTAAATTGAAATGTATTCTTCTGTGATGACATGGGAGACGGTGCAGTTAAAGTGTTTGGTATACTGTAACAAAATGCAGAAGTACTAGTAATTATGAAAGAAAGCTTAACCACTTGGATATGATCTTTAAACAGTTAAGAGGGAAACACTTACCCATCAACTGGGAAATGATCCTGATTAACCTTCAAGTTATATTGCAGTTCTCATGTTTCTTCCAACTCCAGGTTTTACTTGTGTTCAAGTCCACATGCACATTTGTTTGCTTCTTGTGATTTACCTATTTTACCTGCTAATGTGGCAGCCTGAGTACTGGATCAACTGGGAGTGGAAGCAACACCTCTGGGTGGTCTCCTAAATACAGGAGCTGTTTGGCATTGGGGATGCATAACACGTTGCAAAAAAAAAAAAACATGCAATGTCTGCTGAATTTCCCTTTACCAGTGGCATCTCAGCCGCCATTACATGTTCCCTCTGATGGGGTGGACCTAACCCACATGAAAGGTGGATGTGATTCTTATATATAATTTATCTGCTGGCCAGTGATCTGTAGCAGCTGCCACTGTGCAGTGACCTCCTGTCACAGGCACCTGGGCAGGTTTGCCACCCATGGCCAGAAGGTTGGCGTCTATAGGTTTAGCTTCTGAGAAGTCCAATCTGTCAGTGAAGGGCTTGCCACTAAAGGGCTTACCGTCCAAGGTAAGCCTAACTCTTCGTGCCACAAAAGGACTGCTTCATGAAGTTGTAATCATATAGCTACATTTGATGTAGCTCCAATCTGATCAGCTGCGTACATTGCAGCAGTGGTAGGAGAATGAACGAAAACGAATGTTAGCTAACTCAACAACAGCCTATAGCTAGTTAGCTTATTCACCGTCATGTGCTGCACTGCAACACATTCAACGTGGTGTGAACTGTACTGGTTGTCCACAACCCTATTCTCTTTAATTAAGCATTAAGTTGGACTGGCTGGCTGGCACAGTGTTTGCATGATACTTTCCAGGACTGTTGAACTTAAGAAATGTTGCCCGTTGGTCCACAAAACACTATAACTTAGGTCAGCCATTTGCGTATGGGTATTCGTCCAATAATAACACTGTATTTGATGTGGCAAATAACAAAAATCTATTATAGGGTGGAATAGCTGGCGATAGCTATGGGTACCAGCTGAAAAGCATTAATCCGCAGTCATTTTGAATATTCTTAAGATTGCTTTGAATCACGTGACAGTAGGCTGTTCATTAGTTCTATTAAGATCGAACTTCAGCATGTTTTCTCCTAACGCCACGCTTTGCTAGCGCTGCACTTTCGCATTTCAAGTCAAAATACAAAAAGGCATTTGCATATTATGTAAATATTATTTCAATTATATATTCGTCATGACAGTTGTTGTAGCCCTAAGAATACTGTGTTGTGATTGTGATTGTCCAAGGTCATCGGTGGGTACAGGTTAGCATGGACCTGTCCAGGCTGATGGTTGTGGAGCGCTGTGTAGGTTGTAGGGTTCTGCCTGGCAGCCACCCAACCTGCCCACAGCTGGCTGCTGAGTTGACGTTTTATCTCAGAGTCCGACCATTATATGATTGAGTTCCAGGCCTTCTGTGTAAAGTGCAGCTCGTATACATAGTATATCCTCTGTTCAGTCATGGTATGTATAACTCTGAACACATGGTTAAAAACTGTCCTCTGCGCTCTGTTGAACAGGCAAGGTTCAATTACTGTGTTTACCAAAGAAACCCACATAACTTTCTAATGCTTTTTTGGGATGGAGTAAATGGAATTGAACACTTGGGATGGAGTAAATGGAATTGAATATAACACATGGCAACCTGTACGATAAAACCAATGCATTTATTCCATTCCAGCTATTTCAATGAGCTTGTCTTCCTGCAAAGATGTCCAAATAATGACCGACGACATACACCAGGGAAGGAGGAGCTTAAATGGGGACAATGAACAGGAACACAGTTGAGGGCAGTAAAGGCAAACAACTGAGCAAAGGTTCCTGCAACGGCTGGCCTGACAGCTGGGCACCACTATGGTACTCACCTCCCTGTGTGCTGCCTCCGTGATGGAAATCAGGTCCACCACTGTAGTGTCATCAGCAAACTTGAGGATTCAGTTGAAGTCATACATAACCATGTAGTCGTTGATAAACAGGGAGTGCGGAGGGGTCTGTACACACCCCCGTGCGGACCTTGTTCAGGGTCAGTGTGGTGGGGATGGCGCCTACATTCACCGCTTCTGGTGGTCCCATCAGGAAGTTCAGGATCCAGGTCCGCAGGGTTTTGTTCCAGCCCC